>PVJD01008457.1:0-72344 GCA_004026545.1 Mormoops blainvillei
GGGGTGGCATGTAAGGGGCTCAGAATGGAGAGATGGCCTTGGGTATGGTGGCGCGCGACCTGCAGAGGGAGGCTTCATAGGCTGCCTTTCTGTCTGTGAAGCCAGTTCCCTCCGGGCTGTCTACAGGGGAGGCGGAGTAAAGAGACGATGTCGTGACGTTACTATCCAGGCCGCACAGCAAGGCTGTAGGTGTCAGGCGGACAGCGAGCCCTGGGCCTTTCCAGATGCTTCTGTAATCCATTAATGCTATGAAATCAGAAATATGCATCTCCAGTCACAGTGTAATGCAGATGCTTAATTTGTTTGATTATATGCATTATGCAATTATTTACACTGTACTGCATAAGCTCTATATGCACTGAGCTGAAGCTCATCTGTCACAACTACAATGCACATGTATTCCACATGGCAACACCTCTGTCATTTGAAAAACTATGTATCGTTTTTGTAAATTGAGGTGTTCAGATACAAGTCGTTACTCAACACTTGGCAGCATAAGAATTTATTGAATGCTTAGAGAGGCCAAAAATAAACATGCACAAATACACGTCACCCAGATGCAATGAGATTAAATAAATATGGAGACTGTACGTGGTTCTGCACGGCAGGAATTCGGTGCGTGTTGTACATGTTTCTGTGCCTACACATGAGTTCACACAGAATCATGAGCGTGGACGGGCCTCACTGGGGGCCGTAGGGACAGGCTGCAGGGACAGCCAGTGCGAGGAAGGGGGAGGGCGGACTGGCTGTGATTAGCTGACGTTGTTCGGGCCCGTGTCAGCCGCCTGCTGTTGTTTCCAGCACATGAAGATGAAACAAGTTCATTTGGCCTTCGGAACGGATGGCTTTAATAAGGGCAGAGCGGAGGTGGGGAACACCGATTACTGGAGAGGCCCATCAAGGACCCCCTAAGGCCACTCCATCAGCTCCTGGGACCACATGACCATTAGTTCTGCGATCAGGACACGTTTTCAACATTCCGGGGCGCCTTCGATGGCAGGAAGACTCGTTTGGAGTTGAGGGAAGATGTATATCAGTCATAATTGGATTCTGGACAAGGCTCTGAGGACGGATAATTGATGATGGGGCCCTCGGCGGTGGTTGGGGGGTAGAGGGGCGGAGGGTAGGGCGCAAGCCACAGCCAAGACAGCCGTGGCCACCACTGGCCAGGGGTTGCGCCATCCCGGCACTCCGAGCCATGTGTTTTGCCCCGGAGTCAGGAGGCCCGTCTGTGGTGTGAGCGGCCCCCCTTCCCCAGCAGGAGTGGGTTTCTGAGAGCCCTCTGGGACAAACTTGAGGCTCAAAGGGTGAGGCCGCCCTGGTGGCACTGGGCTAGACAAGCTCTTGAAGGCCTGGCAGTGCCCCATCCAGCCTCCCCCACCCCCGCCCCGCGCCTGGTCACAGCCCGCCCTCAGGCTGCCCTGCTGAGGCCTCAGACCATCCCGGTGACCATCGTTAGAAATGGCGGGGGAGGGGCGAGGGGCACACCCAGGGCAGTACGTGCGTGTGTCACAGGCCCAGGAACCACAGGGCGCGAGGTCCCGCCGAGGCCAGCCAGCACGACGGCTGTCAGCTCTGCTCACCCCGCCTGTCACGAGGGGGATGCGGCAGGGCTCATTTCTTTAATTGACACCTTCCTCTCTCATTCCACGCTCTGGCATCTCAGCCTAATTCCCCCTTTCATCTTCCTCCTTGGAGAAAAAGCCACTCCTCCCTCCCCGAGTAAGGGAAAGGGTAAAAGCCACATGCAGAACAATGACATACGCATTGTCCTCCAGAAAATACGTGAGAGTTTAACAAAGGCACAAACCAGGAAATACCCTGGAAGTCAGAAAAATGCTTGTCAACCACACGTGAGGCAGAGACAACGGACGGAGGGAGAGACAGAAAAAAACGTCATCAACGCAGGATGGAAAGGAAGAGAAAAGAGAGAAAAACTCACCTGGAAGCTGGGAGGGAGGTGGAGGTGGAGGAGAGACGGCAAGGCCCCGTGCCCTGTGGTCCAGCGCCCTGCGCGGCCCTCTTCAGGGCGGCCTGAGCTCGCCGTCGACGGCAAGTGAGTGCGGTGGGAGTGCGGAGGGACCAAGAGATGGGCGTCCCCAGCGCCCTGGCTGCAGTTCACAAGAGGCTTTGTCTGTAGACTTCCGGAGGGGCTGTGAGCCGGAAGGGGATGCGGCGCTGCCGACAGAGGTTCAAGGAGGCACGGCGGAGGGCTCGTGCAGGCAGTTTTGCCTGATGCGGGCCCTCGGCCCCTGCTCCGCGGCCCTTGGCGGCCGGAGGACCTGCTGCCCACTGTCCTCCTCAGCACCTGGAGACCGGCCCCTTGACCTCAGGCCCACGGCGTTAGGGATGTCTGAAGAGGGCCGGGTCCACCCCTAAGCCAAGGAAGCAACTGGGGTGAAGCCAGGGAAGTAGATCAGAGTTTTTACTACAGTACAGATATCTGTCGTTTTTCTTTTTCTTTTTTTAAGTTTTTATTTCTAATTAACTCGAGGTATAACTTACGTAGAAGTTGTATGCAAGAGGTATACCTCTTGTGTACCTCTTGTACGTAGAACCTCTTGTATGTGTACAGCTGCACCCCAATCAAGATAGCGGGCGTTGCCACCCCCCAGCAGCTCCCAGTGCCGGCCACAGCCACTCCCTGCCACCGCCACTGGCCCGGTGAGCCCGACCTGCTTGTTGTCATTACAGATCAGTTTATCTCTTCTAGAATTTCATGTGAGTGAAGTTACACAGAATGCATGCAGTCTTTTGTGTCAGGCTTCTTACATAGAAAATCCCCAGAATGATGTTTTAACATGATCTGTGTTGTTGCTCGGCTCGGCCATCTTGTTTGTTTCTTGTTACTGAGTAGTATTGCATTGTGGGGAAATGCCGTAATTTGTTTATTGAATCATCCATTGAGGGACATTTGGATTATTTTCAGTTTGAGGTTCCTGTGAATAAAACTACAGCGAACTTTTGTGTACACGTCTTTGTGTGACATCCTACTTTCACTCCTGTTACGTGAACACCTGGTCCTCATGTTCCTGAGTTCTGTGGTAATTATATATCTAATTTCATTTTAAAAAAACCACCAGATTGTTTTCCAAGGTGGGTGTGTGTACCCCCAGCTCCTCTTGAGTGAGATCGAACCATCTTTTCCAGAAAGAAAAAACTGGATGCAGTACCACAGCTAGTGACATGGGCGCTTCTTGTTTTGCAAAGCTGTCTTTACGCTCAGATGAATAGTTCAGATCATTCCCTTTTTAAAATTAAACAACATTCGAATAAACCCTTTCCTAAAACCTTCAGGTCTTCATTATTAGTTGCCACAGTTGAATGGTGCAAGTCACTTAAGGAAACACGAAGACTGGGTTCCGCTGCCCAGTGCATTCCCGCCCCGTGCCTCGCCCTCTCTGAGACACCTTCCCTCAACAGCCCCGCCTGAACTCCAGTTCTCATTCTTCCCACTGTTGCTCGTGGAAATTAGGCTGTGGTGCCTCCTAGACTGGGAACGTTTTTGTGAGTGCGCAGTTGTTTCTAGTTGGTGTGATGGTTAGTCTGTTTGGTGATGCCAGCTTGGGTGCTGGTCCCTTACAGACTGGGAGCACGCTCTCTTCTTCGTCGCCTCCGTGCACGTGTTAAGGCCATGCACGCCGTGGGCGCCTCTTAAATTCTCGCACAGGCGACCCTAGTTCCTGAAATTGTAGCTCAGGCAGTTCTCCGCCACCTTCTGTAAGGCAGTGTCCGAAGGCACATCAGGCCCCTGGAGGACCGCGTCCTGGACACACACTCACGCGCTGTGTTTCAGCAGGAAGCCGTGTCACCGGCTCATGTGCCTTCAGTGGACTCGCGTTGGCCTCCCTGCCTTTGAGTGAAGGGTTGTGCAGCGAAGCTCGAGAAATGTTTGGTCGTGGGTTTCGTTTGGCCCCTCGCTGCTGACGCGCCGCCTCGCAGGCTGAGCACACAGCGCTTGGATCTCGCCCCCGACGTGTGGGGAGCCAGATTGTTCCAAGACTCGGTGATTGTCTGCCACCGAGCAGCTCCCGAGCCGCCCCAACGGGTCTTTTCTTAGCGGTTACCGAGAGGATTGTCACAGCTATTGACCTACTCAATTCTACTTCAAAAGAAATGAGCGTTTTTCTTCCCCTTTCATTTCTAAAAGCAGATATGGCAATTTGCTTAAATTGCTGTCTTTAAAAGTTTAGATGATTATACTTTCCCCCCTTGCCTTTTTCTTCCTTTTCGTTTAAGCAGCACAGGGGCGTCTCTTATTCTGGGATTGGACCTAGTTCCTGCCACAGTGTTTGTGAAGTGGCTGTGTGTGTGCATGTGCGCATGCACACACAATGTGTGCACACGTCTGTAATGCACGCATGTCTTTGTGTGCCTGTGTCTGCGTGCATGTGTGTGCATACGCGTTTGTGTGTGCCCGCTTGCATGCATGCACCTGTGTGCTCATTTACCTGTGATCTCAGAGATGAAATTAGGTTATATTGAAATATTAGGTTAACATTTTGTATTTTAATTCTAGGGTCCATGTTTTTTGAGGGACAAATAATAGAGGTTTCTAGCAAAAAAGAAAACCCCCCACAAAACTAAAATTGAAGAAAAGCACCCAATGGAAAGTCTCTGTGTTTGTGAGAACTGCTGCGGTCGCCGGGAGCCCTCGTGACCTCAGAGCACCCATACCGGGCTCCCCTGTAAAGATTCTTTATCTGGAGAAGAGACAGTTTGGTGTAAATGTGAGGCAAGGGCCCCAACGTATAAGTGACGGTGGAGGGGACAGTGTGATGGTGATGAAATGCTATGACCAGTTGGCACAAGCATGAGCACCCTAGTCATGCATCCCACCTCCATGGGTCATAGCCATCGTTCCTGTGATCTGCGACCATGGCAACAGAACCTCCCGCCACGTGCTTTCTGTATGCTGAATCGTTCGGCGAAGAAAATGCATTAAATTACGGATGGAAAGGAGGAAAAACCGAAAAGGACTCAATTCTGTCTTCAGGGAACTCGCAGTCTAGTGGCCGTAACCTTCCCCCAACAGTAGCCAACTGTTCGCATAGGCAACCTTGTCAGAGGAGAGCCAGTGGCTGCGAGAACAGCTCCGTGGCTTGACCCAGCAACGGGCTGTGCGCTGTGGGGTCAGAACGTGTACTGAGTGCCCAGTGCGTGGTGCCCGGGAGGCAGGCGCTGGGACACGAAGAGGGATTCGTTCCTGAATTTATAAAATATTAAATATGTGCCCGTCATGTGCCAGGCAGGGATGTGACATCTTCGCTCTCAAGGCCCCCGCAGTTAATGTTGAAGACCAGCACCAAACCAACCCTTCCAGTGCGCAGCAGTGGAGCTTCGGGACACAGGTGTGCGCAAAATCCCACGGGAAGGCGGAAAGGGAAGGCACACTGTACCTGTGGGAACTGATCCTTGCTCTCTGTTACCGAATACAGAGTGAAGATTTGAAATCGACAGACCTGGAGCATTGTTAAATACGGCAACTGAAGTAAAAATATAAGCGTGAACAACTTAACGAGCTGGTGACTGTATATATGTGAACGTTGCCTTTGCATGAGTAACAGGCCATTTCTCCCTCTTCCTCTTTGTCACTGTGCGGGATGAATAGCTGTGCCCGTCCTCGCTGACGCATAGGATGGACTGAGCAGCACATTTTCTAAGAATAAGCAGAGAAATGGGCCGGGCGGACCTGGGGCTCGCCACAGCTCACGGAGTGAAGCCTGCACCGCAGGCCGTGAGGAAGACGTCTCGGCAGTGGCCGGGCTGGACAGGCCTCCTGGTGAGACTCCTTGGTGACCCAGAATCCCTGTGAGCCAGGCGTGGGCCTTCGCCCTTCCAGAGACTGCTGGGTGGGTTTTTTAAGGTTATAAACTGCAATTCCACTTAACAAGCAGCCAGAAAGCGTCCCCTAAGTAAAATGTATTTCAGACTCAGAGGGAAGAAGGGTGGCCCACTGGGCCCTGCAGTCTCTGGCTCCCGTGGTTCAAATGTAACATCTGTACAGGGACGTAACTGCAGACACTTGGATGCCTCTGTGGGCTCCACGGGGTGGGAGGGAGGAGCCAACCTTTCCTTTCCTTCCTTTTCACTGTGCTGCTCTAATAAGTGGGGAGAGCATCGTAATAAGCCCCCTGGTCTTCATCGTACTTATGGTCACTAGACAAAGGCAGCTGTGTGAGGTTGGTGTCAGCGTGTGCGTGTGCGTGTGTGTTTGTGCTTGATTTATAAACCACCAAAGCCACAGTGAAGGACTAGGTGAAAAACACCTCTGTTAACAGCAAAGAAATGTCACCGCCAATTCTGAGAGGGACTTGTTAACCTGGAGCTAACAGCCAATGGTTTAATTCTTTTAAAACAGAAATTTTTTTAACCTTTCTAGCTGGAACTGTGTCCTGTGTGGGGAAAAAACAACACAAACTTATGAGCAAGAAGGAAAGCCGAGAGTTGTAGTTTTATCTAAGAGTCAAATAAAAAGTACCCGTCTTTGACAAGCAGCCTCACAGGGGTTCTTGAAAAGGGTGCCTTTTCTACTCAGGGGCAGTGAGATTTAGAGAAGCCCCAGAATGGGAAGCTGCACAAATATTTTCTTTTCTTTGAAGTATGGGAAGAAGAGTCTCAAAGCCTTCACCTACAGGGTATCTATATTACTTATGGGCTGGGGGACCCGTCGTATACTCAAGATTAAGCATCGCAAACCTGGATTTCCAGCCGTGGACTCATTTTAGACACAGACTCTTAACTTCCCGGCGTTTGCACTGAGCTTTTAACAAATTTCCGTACTTGTCGCTGAAGAACTTCCCAGCTCAGCATCTCATGTCCGTCTGGTGAGCGGACTGTTCCTGGTCACAGCTCCTCTCATGTGAGGCGGCGATCACACTCAGGGCCGCTCTGACGTGTGGGCAGCCCCCACACTTTCAGGCCTGTGTCCTTACTGGATCCCTGTGGGACAAGAGGTGTCTCAGAATGTGGCCACTTATCAGGATAGGTCCCGTCCCCAGTGGCTAGGACAGTGCCTGTGCGTGACAGTGGCTCAGCAAATACTCTGTCCCCACCTGTCCATGGACGAGCGTGCTCGGAGAAGAAGGAGTTAACAAACAGGGCGCGGCCGGGGCTCTGCTCCCAGGTAGCTGTTGACCAGGGTTAGGAGGCACATAGGCCATCTCGGGAGGTTTTTCATTCAGCCGCATCAGCTAAAATGTCACAAAGGTCCCAAATCCTTGTTGACAGTGCGGGCGGAAGGAGCGGGGGGCCTGCATCTTGGTTGATTACCTGTCACCTGCAGGGCTCCATTTCATGTAATATCCAAACTGGCAAGGTCATACTTTTATCCTCTACATCCAGCTTGCAAGTTAATACTTGTATTCTCATTTCAAAGATGGGGAAACTGAGTCTGAGAGCCAGAGGAAGCTGTTCAAGGCCACGTGTCTCGTGAATGACCACACCGATGCTAAAATCCCTGTCTTTTCCATTCTGAGGTGTTGCATCCCCAAGGAAAAATATCCAAGCCGGAAACTTAAACGTCACAGTGAAAAATAGAAGGAAAGCGCGGGCCACCGATGGAGCAATGGCCCGGAAGTCAGAATTACTGGCTCCTGTCTCCCGGACTCCGCCCTGGGACGCCGTCACCACAAGCTGGCGTTAAAGGCGCTTTATAAAGGATGGGGCCCTTATCGCACAACTGCCATTTCATCTCAGTAATAACAGTGATGTCTTCACCTACATTTCTGCCATTATGAAGTGGGGCGAATAATATCATTTCTTTGCCAGACTGCTGTAATAATTAACATGTTGGAAGATGCTCAGAACTACAGATGAAATGCCTTGAAACATCACTAATTGTCAACAGAAAATTTGTAAAGTGATTTTGGATCTTCTGACTGAGCTGCATCGTCTAAATTTAAAGCACCCAAAGAAGGAAGCAGTAATAACTGTCAATTCGGTGGCGATTAGGAATAAAGAGGGTCCACCGGCTGCGGGCGAGGCCGAGGCCCTGTGCACTTCCTGCCAGAGGGCCGACTCCCGCGACCGGGCCTCCCGCGGCCGGCGGGGCGCGGGCCTGAGACGCAACCTCCCCGAAGCTTTCAGAGAAGCCTCTTAGGGAGCCCTGCCTGCCGTCTTACATTCGCCTGTGACCAGAAAGTACTGTCATCACCCTGCTGAGCTCTGTTCTCCCCCAGATCCTGTCCCTTCCCCACCCAGCCAGAGTGGACGTCGAGTCATATGCTCATGAGAGATCTTCCCCCATCGGCTGCCTTCACGCACATCAGTATCAGAATCAAACCACTGCTCAGTGAGTGGGCTGCTGTCCCCACGTGGCCCAAGAAGTACATGATGAGCTTATTTTATTTTATTTTCATCTTCACCCAAGGATGTTTTTTCATCGATTTTAGAGAGAGAGGCAGGGAGAGAGAAGCATCGACTGGTTGCCTCCCACACATGCCCGGACCAGGGATCGTATGCCCCTGGGCCGGGGACCGAACCCACCACCTAGGCGTGTGCCCTGACTGGGAATCAAGCCCACAGCCTTTCAGCTACAGGGCAGTGCTCAACCCGCTGAGCCACGCTGGCCAAGGCTTTTATTCTTAATGACGATTTTATAATAGAAGCATATACTATGTATGTTTTTAAGTGACCATTCTAAGTACTTTGAAACGAAGTGTTAAATATAATTTTCCTCCGGCCAGGGAAAAGCCAGGAGAGTCTGCTTTAGGTTTCAAAAGTCTTCAGAAGTTCTCCTGCACTTGGCATCTTGCTTGTACAAGAGAATCAGAGTGCACAGCGTGGTGACAGAACACGCCGCGCGTGGGCCCAGTCACTTAGCATGAGACTTAACACAGGTAAATGTGGCAACAAGGACGAAAGCCTTAAAGGCACTCGGAGCACGTTGTGGTGAATAGCTGTCTTTTTTCCTGAGTGAGTCTTGTCTCGATTTTTACTCGCCCTCCTTTTAGAAGCAGCAGTTTTTTATCGACTCCACGTGAGCTGTCTCAGTTTCGGTGAAGATTTCCACAGACATGCGTGGCCCGCGTGGGCAGCGGGGTGGGGCGAGGCGGGCAGGCGGGGCCCCGCTCGCTCCTGGACTGGGGCCACTTTGGCCTTTTTTTAAATGTTGGGCTTCCAAGTAATCCTAAAGAAAGACTTCGTGTCTCACAAAACTCTTTTGAAAACCACTGCTCTTTCTCATTTCACCCTGGCGCCAACCTCCGCTGGATCTGTCGTTGTTCCCACCGTGCGGGGGAGGAATTGAGGCTCAGACAGGCCGCGGGTCCGGAGGCGTGCCTGAGTCCTGAGCCGCTGAGCGCCAGCTTAGACCCTGGCCTTCCGACTCCAACTCTTGTCCTTTCGCCACTAAATAGAACGGATCGTGCTACTTTCAGCCAGTCGGGGCCGCAGAGAGAACTGTGTGCGTGGCTGCCGCTCGCACAAACAGGGCATCGCTGCAGGTGCAAACGTGCGGAAGGGTGGGGCTGGAGCTGCTCACAGAGATCTGCTGGGTCACGCTGGCCTTTTCGGCCTGGGAAGCGTGTGGCATGACAATGCATTTCTGTTCCATGTACTGGACCTTAGGACAGCCATTGGCTCTGTGAACAGGCGACTCTGGCGGTCAGAGCCTGGAAAGAGGAGGGCACACTGGAAACGGAAGCAAACGCGCCAGCTTCCCCATGAGGAGTGGGCAGCCCAGGGCTTTGTTTGCCGCCCTGCGTGGGCCATGGATTGCGGCAGGTGGGCGATAACGAACAGTGCTCTGAGCCGAGAAGCCTCTCGGACCTCCCTGAGGAGCCGCGATGGCTGGTCCGAGGGCGTGGCCGGAGGTGCAGTGTGACCGAGGCAGCGGCTCCCTGCGTGCCCGGCAGAACTTGTTGGCCAGGACACATGGGGCCAGGCAGCTTCAGAGTTTTCTTGAGATCAGAGGTTGTGAGCTGGAAGGTCAGGTTGACAGATCGGAACGGAAATGGGTCTCAGGCCGTGAGTGTAAAGTAACGCACCATTCTGACTCCAAAATGAGGGCAGGTAGCCAGTGCGGTCAGTAGGTGGTGGGCACCTCACATTCTCCTTTTCATTTTTGTTTTGTCAGGGAAAATGAAGGCACTGCTAATGATACAAATGCGGGAGCGGGATCTGACTCGCAAAATGTTCAAAGCTAAGAGCGTGAAATCCAAATCCTTCATTCAATATGCAAGAGAGACATCACAGCACAAATAGTTCATTGTACAACACACAGTGGGTGTGCGTGTGTGCCTGTGTGCACACGTGTGCCTGCATGCGCATGTGGGTGTGTGGTGGGTGTCTGTGTGTATGCATGTGCATCTGTGTGTGTGTGCGTGCGTGTGTATCTCCAGGGACAGGAGGGTGAGCCATTTGTTGGGGCTCGACTGACTTCCGCTGCTCCCATCCCCTGCTGGCTTTTAGAAGCAGTCATGTGTATCGGAGGCCAGGCCAAGAGATAATTCAGTGGAAACCAGAGCTCTCCACCCAGCCTGTTCAGACGGAGGCGGCGAACACCCTCGGCGGTTCGGGTGCCTCTGTCCTCATCGCCTGAGGTCAGCCTGGCGGTCGCTGGAAGAGGTCGTGGCAGGTGCTGCGGTCTTGATCACCCGAGGTTAAATGATACATCAGGGAAAGCGGCCGTCAGAAAAAAGCAGATTCTTTCCCCGTGATTCACGTATTTTGCAGAGGCCTCTGGCTTCTTGGAATTTCTATCACGAACTTCAAAGTCACCACAGAAATGTTTGCACGCTGCAGTTTGGCTGTATTCCGAGGATCTCCTGGAACTCCAAAGAGGAGGGGGTTGTGGTCACAGGTGCCAACGCCCTGACATTGTCCTTCACACTGGGTGAGGAGCAGGTCAACACCGGTCACCAGGGCTCCAGCGGGGGTTCGGAAACAATACCCCAGCCCTGTGGGACGGGGTGGGAATGGGGGCTAGGAGACAGTGGAGAAGGCGCGAGGAAGCCTCTCTCCACCTCACGTGGGATGGGAACCCCAAGGAGGTTCTGGGCTTCCTTGGGGGGGTGGGCTCACCACACCGTACAGGCCTGACTTCCGCCGATGGCTTCACCTGGACGCGACCAAGCAGCTCTTACTTTGGGAAACCTTCTGCCCACCACAGGAAGAGAAAATCCCCACAACTAAAGCCTTTGAGGTGGCTTCCTTCTCGTCATGGTTTTCAGCGCGAATTAAAGCAGCTCAGGAAGCGTGGAGAACAAAGGGGAAATTCTGAGAGTCCTGTCACCAAAATACAGCGGCGCATCGCATTTTCGAGTAGCCCTTCCAGTGGCGGTTCATTTGCAGGCTGGCAGGCAGGCAGGTGGAGACAGAGACAGAGATAGAGGCACTGACAGCGTCACAGGGAGAGGGATGGCTTAGATAACTAAAGTTGGAACATGCTCAAGTAGCGTGTTTATTATACTCACAACTTAAAACAGTACAGAAATTTTTCTCTTGTTTTCTAATGTTCTATTACTTTCAAATAATTATTTCAAACAACTACTTAATATTCCTTAGGTAGAGCTTTAAGGGTCATTACCCAAGAAACAGGAGAAAGTAGTGATGAATAGCGTTTATTACTTTTGTCAGTCCTGGGCAGACACAAGGAGATAATGATCTATTTGTGATTTTCTCCTTCTTCAAATTCTGCCAAATACTACTTGTCAGCAAAACAAATTAGAATGAGGCACATATTCAGGTAGTTGGTTTGGAGTTGCTGGATGTTTTTGATAGATTTGATTCTTCACATGAACTTACTGTGATTAGCAAGGCTTGGGCCCCTTTGACTTACCTCAAACACTTTATAGAAGAACAGTAGCTAGGAGATGGATGGATGGATGGGTAGCTAGGTGGATACGTGGGTAGATGGACGGACGGACGGGTGGAATGCTGGATGGATGGATGGATGGACGGAGAGATGGATAGACTAGTGGATGGTAGATGGCTAGATGAATGAGCACGTGGTTGGGTGGGCAGACGAATAGATGGTGATGAGCATGTAGATGGATGATGGATGGACAGATGGATGAGTGAATGGATGGATGGATTGGCAGGAGGATGGGTAGATGGGAGGAAGGGAGGGTCTGAGTCTGTCATTGACCGAAGCATCAGTACGTG
The DNA here is from genome assembly GCA_004026545.1 of Mormoops blainvillei. NCBI lineage: Eukaryota > Metazoa > Chordata > Mammalia > Chiroptera > Mormoopidae > Mormoops > Mormoops blainvillei. The sequence continues at coordinate 12,109 of PVJD01008457.1, forward strand.
GGTCAGGAGAACCAGCAGGGAAGGCCCATCCTGTCCGACGGGCCCGGGGGTGACAGTGTGAATGAACACAGACATGCCGAAGCCCTCTTTTGCTTTACGTAAAAAGTTAGGATTTAAACAAAAACATCACTGCGTATCGGAGAAACCATATATTATCTTTTCAGAAAAGGTACTTAATCTCTTTTGTAAAAGTATTTCAGTGTAGTAAACGCTCCACTGAAACCAGACGTTAGAGTTGCGTTTAAAAGGAGCTTCGGGGCTGGGTGGTGTGTGCGTGTGTGTGTTCCCTGGATGCTCATTCCTGAGTGTGTGCTGGCCTTTCTGACTCAGATGCATGCGTGTGTGTCTTTGCGTACATGTGAAATACCTGAGGATGCAGTACTGAGACCCCATTAATGAGGGTAAAAATGTACAGGTAAACTGTATCATTTATGCTTATTGTATGTCTACTGTCAAACTAACATGCTATTTTGACAGTTTCTTTATCTTTACTCTTACTGAGTCTATAGTAAGAAACTTGTTTCTTAGCAACTAAAATACATCCTCAAACAAGAGCATTAAAAAAAAAAGTAAAGCCCACAAAAGAAAAAATACACGCACCATTGTCCCCATGGGTGGGAATGACCGTGACCTGACCGTCCCTCAGCCTGTCCACCGGCTCCCGCGGGTGCGCCGCCGCCACAGGCCAGCTGCCGGGAAGCCGGGGTGCGGAAGCGAGAGGTGGCTGGCAGGAGGCCTGGGGGGGGCTCTCGCTGTGCTCTTTCTTCTTCCTTTCAGTGTCTCTTTCGTTTCAAACCATTCCCCATCTTCTGCGCAAGGTAAGAAGGCCCCATGAGCTTGAACTCATCGGCTCGGGAATGGAAAGCCGGTGTTCAGACCGGCCTTCCCTGTGACTTGTGGCCAGTGCTTGTCTAGCATGAAATTAGCCAAAATGACCAGATGGGGCTGGGGAACAGAGAGGGACTCAACCTGCATCAGGCCAGTGGCAGGATGTCCGTAAAACACCATGCATTTCCTCAGTGACAGTTCTCAGAAGTGTGGTCCGGGGACCCCCGACCCTTTCAGGGACCACAAGACTATTTGATGGTAATACCAACATTATCTTTTTTCTCACTTTGCATCTTTCCTGAGGATGCAGTGGAGTTTTCTAGAGGCCGCGGGATGCATGGTTGCCCCAGACTCCACCGGACCCTGTGACCGGACACTGAAATGATTTGCAAAAAGTAAAACAGACCCACTCATTATATTTTATATCAAAAATAGCATATTTCATAAAAACATGTCATTTACAATAATGTATAATGGGCTTACTATTTTGAAGTGAATTAATAAACACCGGAATTTTCTTAGTTTCAAATGTCTAATACGGTGAGTATTGAGAACCTATAGAAAGCGAAGCTCTTTGGAGTCCCCAGTAAGTTAAAAGAGTGTAAAAGGGTCACAAGCCCCAAACATTTGAGAGTCACTTCTTCCAAGTCCTGGCTGTCAGGGCCCCTGAGGAAGTCCCCCGGACGACGGGAGGGTGTGGAATGGCTCCCAAATGAGCCAGGTGGCGCCGGCTTAGCTCCCTTCAAGCTTTTTCCCCGGGTATTCAGGTAGCTAATCATCTCTTAAGAAAGACCCACTTCTACCCCTAATGTTCCTCCTCCGATGCCACCCTCGTCTGGTGACTTCTAAGGACAGCGGCCTTAGGCACGCAGGCGTTCCACACTCCCTCCCCAGGTACCCGGAGGCGAGCGCCATCCCAGACCCAGCCTGAGCAAAGCGGGGAGGAGGAAGGGGGGGAATTGTTAATTAAGCTCTATTAAATATTAATTAAAATATAAATTCTAAACCTCCCCAACTGCTGACAGTTAGAGGATCTAATTAAGTGGTGGGCCCAGTGCCCCACAGTTGTCCTGGGGGCGCTGTGCGCAGGGACCGAAGTCATCTTCGCTCACAAACACCGCGAGGGCATCGCGGGCCCAGGCGTGGCGGCTGGGGGTGGGGGGCGCTGGCAGCGATGCGGCTGCGTGCCAGAAGGGGCGGCCCTGACCCGGGTGGGGCACAGGGGCTCTGGCAAGGGCGCCGCAGGCAGCGACCTGGCCTGTGTCAGGGGAAGGGGCGAGGCCCTCCGGGCACCGTTCTGCGTTGACGTGTGTCTTCTGCACCCGGGAAATATCTGTCAAATCCTTGGGACTAGTTTCAGTGCAGTAGACTCTCTTGGGGGGTGGGGTGGGGAGTGAGTGTGTGCGTGAGTGTGAGTGCGCGTGCTCACGCAAGTGTGTTCTGGCATCAGAGTGCCAACCGAGGATCAGTTGGGCTTGGAGACGTGTTCGATCTCCTGATAGCAAACGTGAGTGCGTGCGGGTTTGCGGGCTGCTCGGGGAGAGCACGGTGTCAGACCCGCCGCCTGCCCGCACTGCGAGAGAAACGCGGCCTCGCTGTCTTTCCGGCCTTCAGAAGTTCTCCGTGGGAAGTAAGAACGCGCACACGCTGTCTACGCCTCTTTCTTTCTTTGACTTATTTATAATTTTAAGAAAGTGCACATTGTGTGGTTTGGGGATTTTTTTAGGTGATACAACTAAGTTTTGAAAATAACGATCCCGAGTTACACGGGCAAGCCTTAGGCCCTTATTTTTAAAAGCCTCCAGGCCGGCGTTTCTGTCACCGCCTGTGTGAAAGCGGGGGTGTCTCGCGGCCCTTGCTGTTCCTTTTGATTTCGTTTAGGTGGTTTTCTTGCTTCACGTTGTTTTGTAGCAGGGTGTTCTCTTTTTAAGAAGCAGTTGACAGTTGCCTGGAGAATAGTGACACAGCATCGACGGCGAGGGCAGGGACAGACCTCCGCGACTTTCTAGTGAGTCCTGTCCAGGGTGTGGGCCATTGCGCGTAGGAGGCATTGTTATACCTCCTCGCGTTACACTGTCAGGAGCCACCAGGCCTGTGAGGTGACATTTCAGTTTTGGAGCAGGACTTCCTTGGGCTTGAGAAGTGCTTTCTGCAAGGCCGGCCCCTGCCAGACCCCGTGTCTGTGACCCGGCCCGTGCTTGGTCCCAACCCGGGGGTTCTCGGCGGTGAGGGTGGCTCTCCCTGTGCCGTGGCCTCTGTCTGGGCTGGGGGAGTGTCCTGGGATTGTCACTTTCATATGTTAGCAGTTTTACTGTGGACTCTTCTACGTCCTTTTCTGTCTGGGCCTGAGCATGCCCCCAAAGGAGTGTGGGTGAAGGTGGCCTGGGTGGGGGCAGGAAGAAGGCGCAGGGCACGGCCGGCTCCTGTGACGGGGCCCTGAGGGGCTGCTGCCTGGGGTGGCCCTAGTGTCGGCTCACCTGCCCTCCTTCAGTAGGTGTCAGACAAGAGAATGTGGCAGGCGACGGGTTTGCGTCCTGGCCCCAGAGTCCTGCCGGCCTCCCTCGGGGACAGCGAGCCTGCTGTGGTGCCCCGTCCGTGCCTGGCGCGCTTGTGGGCAGGACGCAGGCCACATGCTCACAGGACGCAGCGGAGACTGGGCACCTTTTGCGAACTTGGCAGCGCCCCCGGCTCACGGTGGAGGTTCCTCCCGTGAAGCAGCGCCGGGTCCTGGGCCCGGGCTGCTGACGCTTCAGAACACGCGGGCGGACGGGCAGGAGCCAAGTATCTGCCAGACTGTGTCGGGAGAACCTTTATCATTTCTGTCAGATACATCACAACTCGCTTGTCTTACCATACATCTTCCTAAATGTGACAGAATATTCAGCTGTTATTAATTGAATACTCTCTAATTTAACTGCTTAGCGGGAGAAGGGAGGCTGGTTTGTTTCAACGCGCGGAGCAGGAACCGACCTGTATGTGGCTGCAGTGCCGCTGCGCTCCCAGGCCTGGAAAAGGCCAGCGCACGGGGAGGACCGGCTGCCCCGCGGCCCGGGGGTTGCGGGGCTCGGTGCACCACCGAGAGCAGACGGCGCGGGAGGGGGTCGCTCCCGGGCCCCCATGGGGTGTGGAGGGCCAAGGCAGGCCCTGCCCCGGGCTCGCCGCCCACAGCCCAGGGCGTGTCCTCTATCTGAGAGCTCGGAGGAGGGAAACTCGGGATTCTGTCCCCCTCTCTGTAATCCCTAAAATGGGAGCAGCGGGCCCCACAAATTTCTGTATGGCGTCAGACGTGGTGGCGGGATGGAAGGCCGCCTCGATGAGGGAAACCGAGAGATTACAAGTCAGGGAGCCACGGATGAGCTTGGAGTGACCGCGAGCACTGCTTCTGGCCCCTTGGACCTTTGGAGGAAGAGCCAAGGCGCACCCACAGTCCGCTCCTGTAGCTGTCCTGGCGGCCGCAGAAGCCCCTCGCCCCACCCGCTCTGGGAGAAGCACACTGTGGACGAGACCCCCGCTCCAGACGGGACCTCCTGCCACATACACCAGTGGATGTCGTCGTCATGTGTTTATTATGCAGAATTGTGGGCGGTTTTAAAGAAGGTATAAAAATGCACTCGGTGCCAGAATGGCTTTAGGTCCGTATACGATGTATTCTTTTCTTAAATAAAAGAATTCAAAGCATGACAGTAAGTAGAAGCCAGACTTGGCTTGTGTGGAACACCCTGGGCAGAGAGGTGCAGCAAAACAAAGGACTGTGTCCCCAAACCCACCAGGAAGGTCGGCGGGGTGGCCGTGCACTTTGCAGAGATGGATGGGAGTCCTGAGACTGGGGACCGGGGAGAGCGGACCTCTGGTCCTTGGAATCGCCCATCACGGGACTATTAGCTTGAGCGTTCTGGAAAATATTATTACCCCCAGGGCGCCATGTAACTCCCCGGCTTCTGACAAGCTGCCAGCATGGCTCTCCCTGGGCTGCGGAGTTGGAGCTCCCCTGGCAGCCTGCCAGGGGTTTAAGAAGGCTCTGGGGGCCCAAGGTAGCCTCCTGGTGCCAGTCAGCATTCATTGTAAAACCCGACTCAGAAACCAACCCCCTGCCCCCGCCTCCCCCTCCCCCCACCCCACTCTCCCTCTGCAGAACTAGCTGGCACATGGGAGCATCTGCACTGGCACATGGACCCTGATTTTAGGGCTGGCCTCTGCTTCGGGACGGTATGGAGAAGGGGATTATTTGCACTGTGGCTTTTGATGTGAGTCACCATTGTCATATTCTGTGAATAGCACTGCACAGGGATCACCAACACAAAGACGGGCCCCCGTCCCCCCTTCACACTGCCCCATGCAACCCAAGTTCATGTCACAAAACGGCTTACAGATTTTCTTTACACTCCATACGTAGTCTTATGAAAGTAGTGGCCCCTGATGGAAACCTCGATTTTTAAAAAGTCCCCTTTAATTTGGGTATTGCTAAACATGGTGAAAATTAACAACAGTGGTTTTTTTCCCAAGAGATGTTTTACATTGAAATGCTGTACAAATATGCTTGCAATCGTAGTTATAAATTTTCTTTGCTGCAATTTAAAAAATTCATTTGGCTACCAGGCCTTGACATGTCCTAACATTGTGTACATAGCCCGGGGGGTGGGGGAAGAGTCAAAAAATTTTGGTAAGAGTCAAAAAATTTTGGTAATTGAGAGCAGTGAAAACCCCAGAGCCACGAAAGCCACTTGCTGGAGGAAAACTGACTTGGTACACCTTCGTAGCCCAGGTTCAGCGTTTATGAAACGGAGGGAGGAAGGTAACGCATTCAGTGCGAACTCTGGGCGTCTGGATTCTCTGCGCGTGTGTGTATGTGTATATGTGCATGTAGGCTTACCGTGACATGAATATGTGTCCACAGAGGGAGGGTGGAGATTGAAATCCAGAGAGTTCCTTATGTGATACTGTAGCAAAAATCCTAATTCAAATAATCGTCAAAGCTAAAGTCTAGATGAAGAGAAACATCGTATAACTGTGTAGCAGCTACCGAAGCGGTACCCTTACCGAATGATTCGTTGGGAGTTGGGAGGGGGGCTGGCAGCGGGAGGGGCAGAGGGGGTACTTAACCACTTTTCTGAACCTAACTAAATAGCAGTTTTGGTTTTGTTTGTTTGTTTGTTTTTGTCATGAGAAACATACTCCTTTTTTGCACCAAGAACAGGATAGAGCAGTAAGACGGGCGCCCAGGTTCCGATAGAGGAGACCTATTATATAAACGATTATGGGTGCAAAGGCACAACCTGAGGGGGTACAGTTCTGTTCTTGATGAGCTGACCATGACTTTGAAGGTTCAAGTTCATAGGGTACAAATGGAAAAAAGTCTTGAAATCTTGTGTTTTCAGTTTATTAACATAACCCTGGAAAGGTTTAAGGGAATACCATTCCAATCTAATAATAATTGGTCCTCATTTTGGATTCTTAGCTCTTCAACTCACTGTGGATCTGTATTTTTTGTTATTGTATGAAGTTTGACCAAATAGGGACTTCAAAGGGGTTGATTAAAGAATATAAGTCGCAACCCCACAGTAATGCTTTAACCTCCCAATGACTGAAGGGCTTAGGGACCGGAAAACGTTACCCACCCTTTTAACCACATAAATTATGTTACCATTTAACACATCGAACAGTGGAGTCAGTGTGCCCCACCTGCAGTCCCCTGGGTGTTGACAGAAAAGGGAAAAAAGTTTCAAAAGACATTTTCCCAAGCCTTTTTTAACCTCTCAGTCACTCCTTTGCTACTTTGTGCCATTTTTCATTCTGGAAACCACCCAGGTCATGTTGACCCAGGAAAACGTCCTGAGGTTTGTTAGTCACTGGGCTCTGGTTCGTGGGAACGGTCACTGCGAACGGTCACGGTCACCTTCTGGGTCTACTTGGAACCAGTGGTGAGACAGAGTCCTCCTGTCCTGAGTGTTTTCACCCCAGCACCTGCAGGTGATGCTGTGAAGTGCTCCTTCGTGGCTGTGCAGGCGTCGGGGGCCAGCTGACCGTGTGCCGTGATTGTCAGGTGGGCAGCGCGCCTGCCCAGAACCACCCTGTCGGCCACTTGGACGGTCACCCACGCCCCAAGGGCTGGTATAGCACTCTCTGGTATCGCACCATGTTTCCTCTGATCCAGCCCTTGCCCCCTAGGTCTGTGTATCGTCACCTCTTCTAGAATCACAGATCTGCACGTGGGGCTTTGCGTTCGCCAAACACCGCTGGCTGTTTTCACTCCTTCAGTGGTTTTTGGAGACAAGCACCATCTTCCAGTTTGTTATTGCTTAAATCTGTCATCGAGCGGTGTCACGGCTCGTGGCCCATCTCCCACTCTGAGTGGCCGCAGCCTGGCCGGTGGGAGCGACAGACAGGGTGAGTGGCAGGCTGACTGTGGCGCGGCAGGTTTCAGACGATGCCAGGGAGTGATCTCAGCCCCGCAGAGAGGACAGTGGAAAAGCAGAGGACAGAGGCCCTGGCTAACGGCCCCACACAACCGAGGAAGGTGGCCCCCAGGGCCGTGCTCGGATGGAACTGCCTCTCACCTCGCTCTTCTCTGTCCCTGCTGGAGTCCGGACCGCAGCCTGTCTCTTCCTTCCGCCCAAGCCAAGTGCAAGGCAAGGGCGCGCACTCTGATGTAAAGTTACAACCCGCCGCCTCGAAGGGTGCAGCTCTGTGCCTCTCCTCTCTCAGCCAGGGGCCGAGAGGCTAGAGACTAAATTCAGCCACTTTTTCCTTTGTCAGTCCCGCCAGCATGTCTTCCTGCCTCTTGTGCTCACCCAGCCCAGGGTCCGGCACGTAGTAGGGGTTCACTAGACACTTGCTGAGTCCTCTATGCCAGGCCCCGCGGGGGCGATGGGGGGAGGGAAACTCAGTTCCAAAGCGGCAAAACAGCTGAAGAGGCATCCAGAGGCCCAGCGCTCACCGGGGTGGGCCTGCCTCCAACACCAGGGCCGGCCAGCACCGCGGGCGCTGCTCCGAACGCCTCCCTCCCCAGTCCCGTTCTGGGCTCCCAGCAGTGAGCACGCTGGGAAGGTCCATCAGGCCAGGCAGCCGGGATTGGTGGACCTGTATTTGATGTATCCTCTCCTGCAGTCATTAAACAAACAAAAAAAAGCAAAGGACAGTGTCCCTGCTCTAGTCATAGTTGCAGGCCGGGGTGGTGGAGGTGGTGACCAGCGTGTGGGCAACGGGCTGTCCGGTTATCTGGCTGGACCCGGGTTCTAGCCGTGCACCGTGGTGGCGGCAAAGCGCGGGCTGCTCCCGCGCTGTCCTCACAAGTGGCAGTAACACCGATCTCTGGGGGCGGTGCCCCCTGAAGCCCCGAGTCTAATGCACGAGGGAGTCCACATCTGTGCCTTTCGATGACGCAGAAGCCTGGGTGGCTGGCTCAGCTTTGTCTGCTGGCTTCCATTTGTGATTGTTTTTCTTTTTTAAAGAAAGAAACATCAGGAAAACATTAGCTTTGACATTGACTGTACCCCCACATGTAACAGTAATTGCAGGGCCTTCAGGAAAAAAAAGTATCGTTCCAATTTGGGGCCAACCAGCCTTGACAACATTGTTAAACCTTCTGAGATGACGCCAGGCTGCCTGGCACACACAGGTGGGCGGGCGGGGGTGGGGCACCGGGGCCAGAGAAACTTCCGGAGCCAGACACAGAAGGCGCCCATGCTGCCTTTCGGGGGCATCCTCGCGGCAGATGGGGTCTCCAGGCCTCACTCTTGCAGGGGTCAGGGCTGTGTACTGACCGCTCGAGGTTTTGGCCGTGAGCTCGTCAGTGGCCAGTTCACACAGGATCCGGCCACTTGACCTTCACTTGGAGCCTCTGAAGTCCCAAAGCCCACATGCTGCCCCCCCAGTCTCCCACGTCTGTGAGAGTTCAAATACCGAGTCAAGTTTATTGTTTCTATCTCGCTTATTTTAAGTATAGTTTTACACTTTATTATGTGCAGTGACATCTTAAATGGAGCCTGTCACTCCATTGTGCCTACTGCCAGGGGCTCGAGCCATTTACCATGTCACACATTTCGGCAACCTTGATTAGGGGCATCGGGAATGAGCAGCTCCAGCTCCACCCACCCCCCCAAAATAGGGTCCCTGTTTACACGAAGGAAGATTCTAGAACAACAGGGTCCTGATTCTAAAGTGAGAGGATCCTAGGTCCATGAAGTTTGGGGTAGCATTCTCATTCTCTCTCTCTCTCCCTTTCTCTCTCTCTCTCTCTCAGAATAACATTTTGTTGAGTTAATTCATGCCCCCCAAACAACAACAAAACAAGACAAATCAGAAAAATCACTTCCTCCCCACTCGGCCCCTCAGAGCAGCTTCTGCAGCCCTGTCACTGCCGAGGAGCCCGGAGGAATCTGAATACTTCACCCTCCCGGCCGCCGATGCCGCCTGCCTCACAGATGGGCCTGGCTCCGTCCTTCTGGGCCTGGTTCAATTATAGATGAAAGTAGGGAGCTGAGATTGGTCTTTTTGTCTCTGCTCAGTTGGAATAACACAGTAAAGCGTGATGGGTAGGAATTTCTCAAACCGCCTCTCTCCTCGGGTGGGACCCGAGCAGGCCCCTCTGACCACGTGGGTTGCACTCACATCGGAAGCCAAATGTGTGATTATTGTTGGGGGATATTTTCTGTCCTCTCACTTGGACTAAGGCCACATTCTAAGAGCATAAGCAGCCTCTGCCCGCCCTCCCCACCGCGCCTTTTTCTTTTTGGTTTCTGTTTGTCATGGATGCCTGAGCTCTGACCCTGTGATTTGTGCAAGAGCCTTAAGTACAACTACTTCCCGTCTCTGTCCTTAAAAGGCAGGTCCCCTCACAGCAACCCCTTAGGGACACGCCGATGGCCAGGGACAGGACTGTTCTTCATGTTCAGAAATGTACCCCCTGCTCGGCAACTCAACACACTGCGCTAGAGGACACGTGCGCGTGGGCTGCGCGGACGCCTGCGTGGAATCACACAGGCACGCGCTCGTCAGACCCGAGAGTTTTTCTCTGTGTGCATGTGCATGCACACGTGTGTGTGCCTGCTGAAAGGCTTGGGTTTGGTGTGTTTTTGGAAGTCAGAAAAATAAACCTTTAAATGTATTCTTTTATTGGGGTGTTATTTTTATCAGCATTTTTGGCGGAGAGCAGAGTGTGCTGCTGACCCCCAGCTGTGTTTTTTGGGTTCTGTGTGAGGCACACCCGACCCCAAACCCCCGGTGCTAAGTGGCGGGCAAATGCAGCACCGCAGACAAGATTTATTAAAGGCGTGGCCCGTTCAGATATCTACCAGTCATTTCAAAGGCGAGGGGAAAGCATCGACCGTGTTTCTTCTGGACTGATTAATTATTGATTGATTGCTATCTCATCAGATTATGTGGAGGTTCCGTGAAGATCTTTTTTCCCCACTATGTCCCTCACATGCTGTTAGAAACCAGCTTTGTTATGGTTTCCATGCTCACTGTGAGGATCTACCTTCAGAGGGAAGGGAATTCGGTTACTCCTAACTGCCCGCATTTCTACAGGCTTAAGTCAGAAAGTAAGGGAGAAAGAGGCCTGCGGAGAAATCACCATTTAAGAGAGAAGGGGTTCGGGGAGGCAGGAAGAGCAGGTGCCCAGGCCAGCACAGCACACAGGAGCTGCTGGTTCCAGGACTCTGTCCTTACAGTGGCCCCGCAGCTCTCAGCACAGTGTCTCACTTCCTTCTCCCCCAGTTAGATGCCATCCAGCTGACTCTAGAGATAGCAGGGCAAACTAACCCAAAACGAGGCCACATCTTTTTTTTCCAGAAATAATGACACACATTAAAAAACAAATGTGCTTCATTTTCACGTTGGTTTGTGGGGACCAGCTTTTAGAGGCGACCTTGCAGTTAAAGACCTGGCTCTGCAGCGTTGAGGAGGGTGTCCTCCACGGGCCCCAAGCCACCGTGGCTCTCGGCGCGGTGTCTGTGATCCAACTGATAGTGGGGACACAGGTAGGTAAAACCTTGGGACTAAGTGGATTTAGAATGCCACAGTCCCCTGTTTTTAGCCACAGTAACTTCCTGGCAGCAGATTTTCTAGGAATACAACAATTAGAAATGTTTAATAACCTGTGGTTACTTCTACACATCTCGGACTCACTTTCTGCTAATTAAAAAACCTTGCAGAAAAATGAAATTGGAGTCCTTATTTTTAGCTAGTTGTAATTTGTAAATCATTGGCCTACTTTAATTTGAAATAAACTGGAAAATGTTAGCAACATATTAATATCAGTACAATAATTTTCAGTGTACAGAGAAATTTTGTATCATGTATATTATCTCAATTTTAACTCTCACAATAACTCTGAAGAGGCGAGTTTATTTATTTTTTTTTTTTTTACAGATTGGAAAACAAATTTAGAGAGGTTAAACCATTTAACCAAAATTACAGTTCAAACCCAGTGTGAATGTATTAGGATTAGGCACCACAGTAACAAATATCACACCCACCCCATTTCAAAAAATGGAAAACAAGTGTGGTCCTTTGGCATTCTCATGATCCAAGACAGCTGCTAGATCACCGGCCATCTCCTCTGCATTCCAGGCATCAGAATGGGGGAAGGGGTGAGGAAGAAGGGTGGAGCTTGGTCCTTTAAGAGGATTATCTAGAATACTGCCAGTGATGAAGACTTCCCGACGTGACCATGCGTAGTTACGACAGCCGTGGACATGTAGCTGGGTGGAAATGGTCGGCCAGCTCTTAGGAACAGGGCAGGCTCCTGAAATGGCACTGCAGCCGGCATAGGAGAGAAGTGAGAACCTTGGCCCCTGCGAGTCCCCTGACCGGGTGAGACAGACGGGAAGGCCGTATTTCCTGTTCAGCTCTGATTTGGACTCCAGGTCACCAACATATCACACCGGAGAACCAGTGTGCAGAGATGAGGGCAGACCTCAGTCTGTTCACGAATGTTTGCTCAGTCCACGTGAGCGTGTTTGTGGCGCAGAGGCGGGATGCTGCGCAGAGCCGGGCGACACTGCCAGGGCCTGGCTCCGATCCTGCGCCAGGCCCGCCTGTGGCGACGGCAGTGACCTGCTGCTGGCTCTGGGTGTGTTCTCAGGGATGAGTTGGTGCGCTCCCAGCAGGACGCTCCTTTAGGGTGTAGCTGCTCTGCCCACGTCCTGCACGCTACTCCCACTTCGGCCGTGAGAGAGAGACTTACAGGGTCAGGGAGATCCAGGCGCATCTGAGGAGCCCAGAGGTGCCCTGGGGCCTCAGCGGAGGGGGCTCCTGCCGCCACTTTTATTTCTGGAGAAGAACATCCAAGTCTCCAGTTTCACGGGCAGGTATTTTTTGCTGTGGAGCCCAAGTTCCACTCCAGGCCTGGTCCACGGGCCCAGGGCACAGCGCACCTCCCGTCACTGCCCTGGGGTTGGGCAGTCGCCCCGCAGAGGCCCTGAGTGGCAGCGGCTGGTGGCTCTCCTCCTTTCACTGACCCTTACTTAACTTGGAAGGAGAGGGCGGGGCGCGCCCGATGCGTGCGTGTGCGCGCCTCCGTGTAACCTCCGCCTCGCATGTCACTTCAGCCTTGTAACGCGGCTTTCCTTAGGTCACGCGTCCACACAGCACACTTGACGGTGGAGCTGACTCTCCTGTTTTTGTCGCAGTAACATGGGGTTGACCACATCAGTCACAAGCGCGGGCTGCCGGTCTCTTCGAAGCGTCAGGAGGAGCTCGATGGGGCCGCCTGCCCCGTCGCGTGTTCTCTTGCGGCCCCAGACGTTCTGAGCCGTAATTTAGTTGTCTCATTGTGTTACATTGTCGGCAGCGTTTTTTCCTTTCAGCTTGCCTTTGTAATTCTGTTGGAATTTGTCGACATAGCTATAGTCCGTCTACGTGGAAAACGACTTAATTGTGGCGACTTTGGTGCTCAACCCTCTCTGCAATGCAGTCTGAATTGTACAGTGAAATGGTGTACACAAAAGCTCCCCACAGTTCTAAGTGAAATATTTAGGGCAGTGTATTTCTTCACCGTCACTGAAACTGCTCCGTGTTTGTGATGTCTAGAGACATTATTTTTCTAATTCAAGGCTTTTGTTTCATTTTTGTAAGTCAGCTTATCCTAATTACCATCCTCCTGTGAGCTGACCTTCCCTCGGGAAGGAATTTCCTGCCCTAGAAGACAGAGAGCCGTTTGGTCAGAGATTAAAGCGCTGCTCCTCCGTCCTGGCCTTTCTGCCAGCGACCGTGCCAGTGGTCGTCAGTGTATCGATGCCAATTCAGCCCTCAGTTTCACGAACCTACGGAGAGAATGTCTTGACAAGAGGTGGCAGGCAATGTCAAGACACATACAGAGTCCTGCTCTGAACTCCCCCATGGTTTTGTCTTCTCCCAGCAAGATGAGATGTTATCTTTAAAATTTTTGGCGTGGTTGTGCTGCATGTGCGTTCAGGTGTGTGCACACACGTGTGCAGTGGAGTGGGGACTAAAGTGTCTCTCCTAGCAGAAGAAAACAGGAACCTTTTTGCTCTGAGTTGTTTTGGGAACTTGGACTGGGAAGGGGTGCTGGGCTGCACCATGAGGAAGTCGAGCCCCTGATGATGGCTGTCTGCCAGGGCCAGGGCCAGGGCAGGACACGGCAAACAGCTAGCGAGCCCTCCCCATCCTGGGTGGACCGTGCCCAGGGGCAGTTGGGGAGAAGGCAGCTGGTGCTCGTGGGCTTTCTCTGCGCCACATGCTGCTCTGACGGCGTGTGCTCACGTGACCTGATGGCTCCCCTGTGAGGTGGTGTGATTCTGCCCGGCTGACACACGAGGCTGCAGACTGGGGCTCCCACAAGGTCACTGACCCGCTGGAGTCAGCCCATCGGAGCACAGGTGTCTGAGTTGAACCTCGGTCTGCCGGTTGCACACCATCCAGGTAGCAGGGAGCCACAGACATGTGTGTCCCGGTGAGCCAGGGTGTGAGATCACAGCGATGGCTTTCTGTGCCTGCTGCCACATTTGAACCAGCCCCATGCCTCCGGCCATGTCCTGCAGGCCGTCAGGTACACGAGGAGGGTAGAACTGCCCTGCCCTCGGACGGGGAGCTCAGTCGACACGTCGAATAGAGTGTGAGATCAGACTAATCGGTCACCATGATGAGCGTTCCTGCGGCAGTGACGTGCGGTAACTACAGAGCTGGGTGCTGCCCAGAGAAGACCCCGGAGGCAGAGAAGGGAGATGAGCACGTGCAGGGACTGGGTCCATGTCTAGGGGGAGGCTGAGGGGCAGACCTTAGAGGGATAGTGGGCTGAGCATTGATGCAGGAACATAAAACGCCATCGTTTGTAGATGAGAGGAGAGTCATCCAAAGCATTAGTACTCCCTCATCTCATGTCTCCACACCATTGTGGTCATCAGCCCCACTGGATGGACCGAATGAAAGCCCCGCACTTGAGGTCACACAGCTGGTGAGAAGCAGAGACACCCCCACCCCCCCCGCAGCATTCCCCAGTCTCCTGATTTCACTGGCCATCGAAAGTAGGGCTTTTCAGTCTGATAGTCCCTACCATGGGCTCCGACCTAGAGTGGGTTGCAGCCCAGAGATTTTCTTTCCTTTTATCCTTGTTTCCTTTTTTCTTTTGAGACCTCCTGGAGCACATTTTCTGAAAGTGCTCTAAAGCCCCCTTCCCGGGCCACCAGAAACACCGGCATTGGGAGGGGGCGCATCTTGAGTGTGATGTGCATGTTTGCACTGGCGGTATTGGGTCACTATTTCCAAAAGAATTTTAATCAGAAAACACATTCTGATGTGTGGGGCCCAGGGCAAAAAGAAGGTGCAAACCCCTTGTTGACAAATTCAGAATTTCAAGATAGCAGCATCAGTACATTTTAAAACCAGTCCTTGGGACATGGGATGGGCCCCGTGGGCAGACCCAGAACACTCATCCACAAAGCAGGAGGTTGGACGTGGAGCACAGGAAGTCCCTGAACCCTAGATGCATCCTCGGGGCCCCCTGAAATGGTGCCAGGAAGAGGCGTATGCTCATGGGGCTGGAGATGTTCAGGGTGCAGGGTGTGAGGTGCGGGGTGGCCCCTTGCATCTGCCCAGCCCAGGACGTACCAGGAACGTATGAGCCCCTCTGTCTCAGGAGGACCAGGAGCTCTTTATTACTCATTCCCGAAGAATTCCAATTTGAAGCCACGGAGAGAATGGAAATGTAGGAGGCTGCACAGACATCAAAAAATGGGCCCTCTGCCTCAGTGCCAACTCGGATTTGGTTCATTTTCAAGTTTGCAAGTTTATTGTTGTAAGCGTGGATGCGGCCCATCCACACGGAGACGTCCGGCACCTCTCACGTGTATTTCTAGCACAAAAGCAGATGGGGTAGAAACTCACACAGAAATCACCCCTGCCGCACTGGACAGCCAGGCACAGCACGAGCCACTGGCCCTCGGGCATTTAAGCAGAGCAGGGTCTCAAACGAAGGACCGGAATGTGCGGCTTCACTGCGCATCTGCTGAGGGGGAGGTTGTTGGTTGGCCTTTTTCCATAAACATATGTGGATGTGCCCACTTAATGACAGTTTTTTATCATTCAGGGGTGGTTAAACTGAAATTTAGTCCCCTTTTGAATCATCTGTCAGAAGGGACATGAGAAGGGGGAAAAAGAAGACGTGCATTTCACGCCAGGTGGGTGCGTGGGGCTCGCCGAGCTGCAGGCAGGGCCCTGCAGCCTCACGTGGTCGGAGGAACAGCTCTGCGATGCCATCCCAGGCCTCCCTGCCAACACAGGACAGAGGTCGGGCCTCCCCTCCCCACACACCAGAGGGCCCGTGTGATGCAGACCCCCAACACCGGGAACCAGGCCTCCTCTGGGACCCCACCTCCCAGCCTCCGGGACCCCAGGACCCCGCCGCCACGACCGCAGGCCACCGTGGGGGCTTGTAACTTGGCTTTTGCCCCTCCCATGTTTCTGAAATGTGCCTTGGATTTATGGCTTACATCACCTTATCACTGTGGGGAGCCCCGATCGACTCCCCCGCCATGATCGAGTCCCCCTTTGTCATTTACTGAATGGGCCCTGTCCCCTCCGACAGACCAGGCCGTCGTGGGTCAGAGGAGGTATTGTGTGTGCTGTGCAGGCGCTGGTGGCATCGCCACAGCCAAGAAGCTGGCGTGTGAATTGGCATTATAGAAAATGCGCGAAATGTGGGCCAGGCCCTGATTTTTGCGAATCGCTGCTGTGGGAGTGAGGAGACGCCTCGTTACCGAGAGGGGTGTGGGCGCCGTTGCTGCCACCGCGCTCCACTCCTGCATCCCTGCCTGTCACCTGTCCCTGCTCACCGGCCCCTACTCCACCGCTGCCTTTCCTTTGCCTGCCCCAGCTCACCACCTAGGGACTGGCCTGGGACTGGACCCCCGCACACAGTTACAGCCCACGCTTTTCTGAGGACCACGTGTTAGCCCAGGCCGGGGGAGGGAACAGTACCGTGAAGGGCTGGGCTTGAGTCACGTGGGAAGCCGGGGCTGATTTGAAGCCCTCTGAGCCCGTTTCGGGGGGAAATAGGCTATCCAAGGTCTACTTCTGAGGCCATCAGGATCCAATGAGATAATGAAGGCGAGAAAGTTCCTGGTCGAGGATGAAGAAGTGCTGCAGCAGAAAGCGAATCCACTCTGTTCACAGGCTCTTCCTCGTTAGAAAGACCCGTGTTTCCAGGAGCCAGGACCTTCACTGGTGACCACAGGACCCTCGGAGCCCCGCCTCCACTTTGTGTAGATAAAGCGGCCTGCCCCCGGTCACAGAGGCAAGGGGTGGCCAGCTGAGGACCTCCATTTCACCGCGAGACCCAGGCTTCTTCACGGAAGAAGCCTCCTGGGCCTCGTTCTGCAGGGTGTGGCCAGGCAGTCATCCCGCTTTCTGCTATGACCTCTGACGCCCATTGCCCTCTCTGCCAGTTTCGCCGCAGGCACCTCCTGTGGCCGGGGACCCCGCCTTCCCCGGAGTGGGCTCCCTGCCAGCCCCCGGGGCCCCCCTCCCCCAACCTCCCCTTCCTTCGCCCTGAAACCCAGGGGGTTTGGAACCCCTCCTACCAGGCCGCCACCAGGCACCCCAGGGGATTTCAGTTGATTGCCTTCTTCTCCGGGACCGAAACCGCCCGACCTGCCGCTATTTGAAAAACATACAAGTAGTTTTTGCTTATTATCCAAAGGAGAAGGGAATTTTCTTGCAACTAAATGGGAGCTTGATATCTTTGTTGCCCCAGGGGATGCGAGAGTCTGTGTGTGTGTGTGCATGTGAGCGTGTGTGTCTGTGTATGAGCCTGCAAGTGTGTGTTAGTGTGAGCGTGCATGTGTGTTTGTGTGTGCGTGAGTGCGAGTCTGTACATGTGCGCGCGTGTGTTGGCGGGAGTGGCGTGGCCCAGGCTTCCCCGCCTCCCTCTCGTCTGCTGCCGCCGACGCCCTGAACCGCACTCGCCGGGAGGGCAGGCCGCCTCCCCGAAGACGGTCCGTGACTAGCCCTGCCACCCGCCTGCCCGCGCCCCCGCGCCCAGGGCCCCTCTCGTCTGTCTGCTGTCCGCACAGGCACTCGTGTGTCTGGAACACGCTCTCTGCACTTGACAACGGCTCCAGTCTTTCTGCCTTTTCTCTTAAACAGCTTTTTTAAAGCCCCAAGAGGCCCTTAAAAAAAAAAAAGAATGCAAATGGAAATTGTGCTGGAAGCCGAAATGAACATCGCTATGAGTCGTGGGATCCTGGCCACATGGGGACAAACCATTTTTTATTTTGGGTAATATTTCTTCTTCGGCATTTATTACACCTCTGTTAAACACAGCTCATGGGACGCAGTGTTACTCATAGGCAATCAGAGAAAGGGCTGAAAGTCGAGCCGTGGTGGGCCGGGCAAGACACTGTTAATAGCAGTCATTAAAGCTGAAGGGAACAATCGCCCACCTGCACTGCTGCCCGCCCGCCCGGGAGCGCGGGCGGGCGGGCGGGCCGGCGGGGGCGGATCGCAGGGGCCCGGCTCCGCCAAGGGAGGGGAGAGCTGACTTCGAGTTTGGGCCCCGTCCGGGCGTAGGGACCCCACGGGCCCCCGGAGCTCAGGGAGGCCCTGCGTCTGTTCCTCCTCGCCCGCAATCGCGTTCACCCGGAGACCCACAGCGAGGCACCTTTTAGGGACTCAGAGAAGGCCCCATGGGAAGGTGGGCGCGGCAGCCGTCCCTTTTGTCCACGACGCCCATCTCTGTGGGACGCAGTTCACAGCAGGTTTGCCAGGCAGACCTAGACTCTCTGCCATCACATGTCGGGGTTCAGCAGCACAATTGTTCTATCTTTAAAAAGCATAGAGCTTCGAATCCTTTCCTGCACTTTAAACCCTAGCCCGGAGCAGCAGGACTCACCCTAGTCCGGCAGGCCGCTGTCTGAAGGTGCTCGTTGGGCGGGGCCAGAGGGGACGTCGGCGGGGGACGTGAATTGGAAGGCACTCGGTGCCATACGTGTAGGGAGTTGCCACTGGGCTTGGAACGAAAGGTGCAGAAACTGACTGTTGTCAGCGGGACCACAGTCAATTTGGAACATTCCAGTAGAAACTGCACTTGTGGCTTGGAGCGTGGCCCCGCTCAGCTCCCCCGCCTGCCTTACAGTCAGGTGGGCAGGCGTGGCGGGGCAGCCAGGCACACTTTTTGGGTGGAGATACTGGAAAGCAGTGAGGCAGTAGATGATGTTGGAAGGGCCAGATGGCCAGCCCCCGTGGTGGCCTCGGGGCAGGCTGGCTGCCCGGACAGAGCTGGCAGAGCGGGGCACTCAGGCGGCCCAGGCCCGGCAGAGAGCCGTGCCTGCTGACTCAGGCCAGGCGAGGGCTCCGGGGCTGGCTTCTGGGATGTGGCCCTGAAGTGTCCCTTGGCTGCCAAAACTAGGGTCAACTTAGATCAGCTTAACGCAGCACTGAGGACGTACATGGTAGAGCATGGCTCCTGCATTCGGTGGCCCTGTCCCTAAGATCAGTGGCTCTAACCCCTGTGTGCTGGTGACACTGTTTTGAATCCTAGAATTATTTGGGTTGCACTTGGAGTGACTGTTAAAGTCTCTCAGAGGGTCTTCAGCACCACGTCACTTGTGAATGGAGTGCATTTCTTCTGAATCCAGCCCTTGAGTGAGGCTGCCATACGCAACCCCTCATACACGACGCTGTTGTCTCCCTTCGACCCTGGGCAGGCAGGTGGTACTCTGGCAGGCAGAGCTGGGCGACCCACTCGGCTCCACACACCACGCGTGGACGCGGTGACGCACTGCGTCGTCTGCACACCGGCCATCACGCTGTGGTGTAAACAGTTATAAAAATTAATTCGGTGCACTTACGAGTTGTTTATGACAGTTTTGGTCTCAGGGTTTGCAAAATAGAATAAACCTAAACCATTGTCTTTCTTAAGCAAGGTACAGGGTCCTTTGGGAGGTTCCAGAACATTCAGAAGTCATGTTGTCCCCTCTCCCGGAGTCTCCCAAGCAGAGACCCTCCACCAGCGCGTCGTGAAGTGCTGGCCTCCCAGGCGAGATGACAGGCTGCATCTGGGAGGCGGAAAACGCAGCTCCTCCCTGGTGTGCCGGGGGATTTCCGAGGCGGTTGCGAACCCCTTCTGATTTCCATGCTCTCTGGGCCCTGTGCTGCACCCAGCAGGCCGGGCTGTCGCTGGGCAGAGACCATGGCTCTGTGCCACAGGCAGGCTGAGGTCACTGCTGTGGCCGGTGGAGGAGAGTGTCTCCCTTGGTTATGATCTGGGGGATGTTATGTTTCTTGTGGACTCGAAAAATGTGTTCAGATGCAGTGACTTCAAGGCTTGCAAGGACCAGAAGGAGCGGATTTTCTCCCATAAAACCTGCGTGTCCCCATCTCCCAGCGGCCACCTCCCACGTGATCATGTCCACGGGTCCTTCCCTGTAGGTGACCAGGGCCGGTCAGGCCTTGATCGCACTTCACGGCTGTAATTTGAGCGGCTAATCTCCCTGGGCGAGGGAGAGGGGCCTGTTCCCGGGAACGAGCCGATTGCTCTGTGGTGTGTCCCACACGCCCAGCGAGACCGCTGGTCACGTCTGTGTGTCACCCCACCGGGTGTGCTGGCTCCAGAGTCCGGCCTGTTGGGCTTCAGTTCAGACCCGGGAGGGACAAGAAGCGGGGTCTTGATTTTAGCACTTTTTTTTTTTCAGCCTCTGCGCCATCAGCTGAATGTTTACTTTTGTTACCTGTAAACAGAAGGGGACAGATGAGATTCTAAGGGCCGGAGACTTTTACCCCCGGACCCCAGCCAAAGGTTGTCAAGTATAAGACTGACCCGGGACTCCGCGGTCTGGCTGGGGAGGGCTGTGCGAGGCAGGAGGCCCACGGGACAAAGTGGAGTGTGGTGACCTGGACCACCACAGACCAGGGACCCACCCACAGGGCAGAGGCCACCGCCCCCATGCCAGGGCTCCCTCGCAGAGCTCCCCGCAAAGCCACAGCCCAGAAACTCCCTGGCTCCTTCCTCCCAGCCCAGCTCCAGTCAGGGGAGCCGCCTGCGGCGGGGTGCAGCTCTGGTCTGGGGCGCCATCTGGGGTTGGCAGGAGGGCGCTGTGGGCAGAGCCCCCGCCTCCACGGAGGAGGAAGTACCTCTGCGATGACTGCCACGTGATGTGGGCATGCTGGAAGCTGCTGTACTCTCGGGGTCCGTGGCCCCTCTTGGAGATGGTGGGCAACCTGTCCCCAGATGCAGAGCTGAGGTTATGCTTACTGTCGGCCCTTAGGCAGGCAAGTCCTGGAAGGGGCTGCTGCATTAATGGCGGGAGGATGGGGTGACCAGGTAAACACGAGCACCTGGTCCTGGCCGCAGTCCCGCCCTGTGCCCACATAGATCGGCGTCTGTGTATTTGACTGCAGTGGCCTTCACTGGAGTGAGGAAATCAGAGTGAGTGTCAATACGCTTCATCGCGACCGTGTCGCACGCAGGGACCTCTGGGCGGGCAGGCGCCGCCCCCACTCCACGGTGTTTTAACCACCTGCCTGCCGTTCTCAGTGAAACCGTTGCTCCTCTCGGGCAGCTGTTGCCTTTGGTTTCTGTGCCCCCGGACACACAGCCTGCCCAGTGCACAGGAGGCTCTCAGGAAGAAGGTCTCGATGTGAAAAATGAAGAAACAAATTAATATACTTCACAAAAGAGGGGCCTGCCCAGGACGCATGCACGTGAAAGCTGTTAGGTGTTTACTCTGCATTTCTCTCCATGAGGCAAAGGCTCAGTCCCCAGGGCAGCGACTGTTCCTTAGACGAAGTGGCATGGCCAGTGAAAGGCAGGGTGGGAACCCTGCAGAACCAGGTGCACGCAAGGAAGGACCCGTGACACATGACTGAGAGGAAGGACCGCCGTGCTGTGTCCCGACCGCTGGCATCTGGTCACCTGATACCTCTTGGCCCACAAACATCCTATATTATCTCTCTTTTTCCTTGTGTTTTCTTACCCCGTTTTCCTTTCTTGGTCGCAGTTCTTCCCCCCAAACTCTCCTTCTTCCCTCCACCTTTCCAAGGGAAACAGGGACCCCCAAAATCGGCACATTCTCCAAGTGCAAGAATTGTGCCCCAGGGAGGTTCCTTTTCCTTCTGTAAAAAGTTTGCCCTCCCAAGAACAACGTGGAGGGCCACACAGAGGCTGCTGCACACGGACGCAGAGCTGTGGAGAGTGACTGCCAGGTCGCAGGCCCAGTGCCAGCAAAGGAGGCCTTGTCTGACGGGTAGTGAGTCACCTTCTGCTCCTCAAAGGGGACGGGTGTATGCCCGGAGGAGGCCAGTGCGCCATGGCTGTGTGCGCGTCCTGAGCGCCTAGGCCTCAACCGGGACCCAGTGTTGTGTGTCGTGTGCCCTGTCCGGGTGTGGGGTGGGCTGTTGGGAGGTGGGGGAGGAAGGAACAGGGAGGGAGCCTTCTCCCCTGTACACGTGAACTCAGAGTCCTTGGCTCTCTTCAAGGGTGCACCTTGAAGCTCTCCTAGCACCTTTAAAATACTCTCAGCTTTTTCAGAGTCTACGGGCCCCAGACTCTGACGGCGCGGCACAGCTCAACTCAGCACTTCCCACGGGACTGGACTGTCCTGGTCCCAGAGTCTAGGGCCCTCCGACCCCAACAGCAATGAGGCAGAGAGAAATTAAGAAAAACCCTGCTTCCTGTGCTGGTCATAATTCTTTCCGTCCTCACCACTGAAGAATGGATAAATGCCTCATCTCCGACATGGGGCTGCCGGCCGCTGGCCTGCGCGCTGTTGGGGGTTTTCCGAAGGAGAGGTCTCTTGGTCCGCCAGTCTGAGGGAGCGGCCTGTACTAAGCTCTTTGGGTCCCCACGGGGCCAGTCCCAGGGCGTCTCCACCACAGGAGAGAGACGTGCACAAGCACATCCCACCGTTTACAGAATCCTGGATTAGAGAGTTTGTGTTCTGATGTTGTCACGGTTCCGCCATGTGGCTGAGATACTGCTTGAAGATGAAGAAAAGAGGTCAATGTGATTCCATAACCGTTTCATTTTATTTTATTTTATTTTATTTGGAGAAAGGAATATATATTATGTAGACATGCAGCCATCCTGACACAGGCATTAGTCCCTTTCACTGGAAAACTCTGCAGCACCTTCTAACTTCCCCGTGAACCCAAGTGTCACCTTGGGAGCGTACAAAGGCGAAAGGTGGCCCCAGCATTCTGGTTTGCAAATTGGGAGCAGAGCCCGGAACTGGAGAGCCTCCTGGGTGACATCAAACCTTAAAACCAAGGGTTCAAGCCAGCAACCCAATGCCATTCATTTCCAAGCAGCAACCACACAGGAACTCGAACTTCGCCCGAAGTGAAGGCTGGTTCTGCTCTTTAAAAAGTGTCTTCACAGCAGTGCTTTCTGATGGTCTGGTGTGCAGACAATTTGGTGGCTTTAGGGCTTACTCTAAGACAGAGCCTCTAGAGTATGAGAACTTTTGTCTGGTTTCCCTCCCTCAGGTGGCTCCCATTCTTCCCCAGGCCAACTCATGGTCCCAAGTGGCTGCAGCAGCCCAGCCATTATATTCACCTTCCAGCTAGCAGGAGAAGGGAGGGGGCAAGAAAGGCGTTCCCTCATTTGGACATTCCTAGGAGTTTTATGTGCAACTTCCACTCATCAGTCACTAACCAGAAAATTTCGTCACAAGTACATGACCACATCTAGCTGCAAGGGAAGCAGGAAAGTTTCTCTCTTCGCAGTGGTCATGAACTCATCTAAAAATCAGGGCTCTGTTAGTCCATGGAGAGGGCTGTGTTGGAAGACACCCACAGAGTAGCCTTTTCCTTCATCTTTGTGCTGCGCCCTCGCTCAGCTCCCAAGCAAGAGAAGACATACATTGTCCAGCTCATATCTTACCATAAATATTAGCAGAATTAAAGTGCACATTTACATGAAATAATTGTCAGCGGAGGTCACGGTCAACAGCAGGTTCAGTGAGTCCTTGCTTTGTTCACAGAAAAAACACTTGCCCTTTTCTCCCACATTCAACGTTCCATCCATAGTTGGAAAGGAATTGTGGTTCTAATGAGACAGAGGGGACACGTCAGAGAGGCAGAAGGATGGAGTGAGCAAGGAAGTCGCACCCCATGTCCTGATTCCAGACCCCACTCGTGGCCCAGGCTGGAGCCTGCCCTGCGCCATCCGTGGTGCCTTCCCGTCTGTCCTTGCCCTGCGCCCTCTGTCCGTGCATGACCATCGTGAGGGAGAGGAAGCACACCCGCCAGGCCAAGGTGGACAGTTCAGTAGTGGTATTTGTCTCCTGTGATCACAGAATTGGAAACGATCGCGTGGTGACTGAGCACTCAATGGCCAGTGTCCTCTGTAAGGAGCACACGAGGTCATTGGCACTTTGCGTTAGGAACCCTGCCTTCGGAGCATCCTGTGGCTTTGGAACGTGGAAGGTTCTTGGGGGACAAAAGGCTCTGCGGGGCTCCGATTGAGTTTGTCGACACTCCTGTCATCAGGAGGCAGAAAGGCACCGTAGCCGCAAGATAACAGGGCGACGTTCAGACGGTGAGCCCACACGCGATGCCGGCGCAGCAGTGTCCGCTGGTGCCCGTATCCTGAGTGGGGGGATCTCAGTGCCTGGCTACCAGGCCCACAGGGAGGTCTGCACCCCACCTGGAGCCAAAACAGAAACCTACTTCCTCAGACCTGGATCCAAATGGAGGCTTCGCTCTTTTCTGGTTATAATTTATTTATTTTTTAATGGAGACTTGAAAGCAGCCATTAGAGATGACTTGCAGGCCAGCTTGTCTGACACAAGGTGAGATTGCTTCCACGCTAAGTGGTTCCCAGAAGGGTCTCTCCGTTTCCGGGACGTCGTCTCCCGGCTGAGCTCTGCCAGGTCGGGAAGGCTCGCCAGGGGCTCCATGTTGGGAGGAGGCATCTCAGACTCTGCAGGGCATAGGGCAGAGGAACGGGAAGGGGCAGAGGAGACACGGAGGAAGGCATTTGAAGGCGTCCCCTGCTGGGCCAGCTTCTCGCCTGTAAGGGTGTCGGGGGGAGTGTGCCTGGCATCATGGACCCCCAACTTACAGAGACGGAACTAACTCTGGGCCTGTCCGCTTTCTCACAGCCCCCAAGGACGCTTTACCCATGGGGCTAATTTAGACGTGACTGACAGTCAGACAGATTTAGATGTGACCAACAGCCGGACTGATTTAGACGTGACCGACAGTTGGACGTGTACCAGCCACCGAGCGCCTGCACATGCCTTCAGAAAAACAGCCCGATTTCACCCTTAATGAGAGTAATGGGGGTGGCCGATAGCACCGACGGTTGGGCGATAAGGAAGCCGGGCAGAGGGAGGCCAGGCCACGCAGAGGGCACCTGGTACCGGCTCTGTCCCACGCCCCTTCCCCATGCCAGCTGCAGGGCGAGCAGGGGAGCCCTGAGCCCCTTCTTACCGTTGTGGGGAAGGTATTGGAGTCTGATGGGAGAGGAAACTTCTCGTGAACTAGCTCTCACAGGGGAGCAGGCAGTGTGCTAGGTGCCTAATCGAGACTCTGAGCCACAAAATATGTTCATTTTAAGAAGGAACTTGGAGAAATTTCTCCTGATTCCTCCGTGGTCACTCCCTTGTAGAGAAGCTTCCGTCTCCAGGAGACGCTCGGCAGGCTGGCGGTATGACCCACTTCCCTTGCTTCTCACACACAACTTGGTGAGAAACCGTTTCTTGCGTTGTGGGTCCATGTAGGAGCTCCCGAGGCCCTTCCCTCTCCCCTCCCGCCTCTGGGCCCTGTGGGATGGCCGACGTCAGGGTGGAGTCCCGCCTCCATCCGCCCTCGGAGCCTGCTGCCTGGCGCAGGGGACGTGTGAACACCATCCGTGGCCCGGCGTGTCCCAAGCAGTAGAGGCCAGCACCTGTGACGCCCAGCCCGGAAAGGGGGACGGCAGGGGAAGTCGGTGTGTTTCATGAAAGACCAAAACCATAAACCAGGAAACCCACTGAAACACCTGCCCTGGACCCCGCACGGGGCCCAGTATGGTGGCTGTTGGCTAAACGTGACAGAGAGAGGTACTGGGCATCTCTGCACGGACCCACGTCCCTTCCCGAAGCGCAGCTCCGTGCTCCCCAGGTACCAGTGGGGTCAAAGGTGAGGCATCTCAGGTCTCGCTGGTGGCTGACTGAAGTCCTCCAGTCCCCTAGCTTGGTCTGCCTGCTTAACAGCCCGAGAGGAGTGGAGAGGGTTAGAGGGCGTCTCTCTTCACACCCAAGCCCCAGGCTGCACCCTCCGACACCTCGGGGTCCCTGAGCTTCAGAAGGGCTCAGAGTGGACAGCACAGGGTGGTTTTCACTGTCGGAAAGGCCGCGGGCTTGGACTTCTCATCTGACAAGGCGACAAGTCTGCCCCGGCCAACCGCAGCATCAGAAACGCCCCACCAGGGTCGGGTTTCGGCGCCCGCCGGCCTGCCTCTCCCAGGCCGGCCAGAAGCTCTGACGAGCACCAGCTCTAGCAGGAGAAACTCTGTAAAACACACAAAAAAGGGATTTTCCATCGAACAGTGGGCGGTGGGGTGAGAATTAGGGGTGAAGAACATCAGTCCCACCTGTGGGTCAGAAGCGTCAAATCACATCCCAGTCACATCCCAGTTGGTAGGGCAGGGCTTCTGGTTCGTGAGAAATGAAGGAGATGGAGGAAGGACACAAGGGGGTCTGCCCATGGGGACTGGTTTGGTCCTCTGTCCCCGCCAGGCTCCAGGGCCGCCGGCAGGAAATGGGAGAGGACCCGGCGCCTTGAAACCCATGCTGACTTGTGTCAGAATCCGAGCCCCCGCCTCACTCCCGGCACCTTGCAGGTGCCCGGCCAGTGGGTGTTCAGTGAACCGAGCGCTCCTCGGTGGAGGGGGGCTCCCTCCCCTCGTATTTGCGGGGATCGAAGGGAATCCAGGAGTCAGTAAGCACGTTGTCCCGCCTGCCCCACTCCCAGCTGGCTTCTCCCGACAGTCGTAGGGCCTGCCTGGTGTGTGTCCATGTGTCTCTGTGCACACCGCTGAGCCGCCTGCCGCAGAGCCAGAACTGCCCTGTCCTGGGCAGCCCAGGGCCGGTCCCCAGCCCTCAGTTGTCTGGGGGCCTTTGTGTCTTCAGTTACCCTCCCGTGACTTCAGAAGACTCCCTCCCCCTTTTATACAGTGATTCAGCTTGCGTGTGCGAGTGCTTCATGAACACAGAAAAGGAGTAACTGGTATCTCAGGAGGCCAGTGCTTTGCTCTTTTCGTGAAAATGCAAGGACAGCATGTTTCCGTCCCGGACTCTGTCCAGACTTCTGCCTGATGTGGGGCGCAGGGCGGGGGCGGGGGGGGGGCAGCCTTGGGGTGAGGCCTAAGACCTCCACCCTCCGGCTCTCCTCCTGGTCTTGGGTTGCGAGGCCTGGCTCGTGGGCAGCGGGACAGCCTGCGTGGAGGGCAAGCTCTGTGCCTTCACACCAGGCAGCCTGGCCAGAGAGCGTGACGGGAGGCTGTCTCACCCTCTCCCAAACACCTGTCCGCCGCCTGTCTGTCCCTGCCGTCTGTCTGTCTCCTAGCCCAGGCCTGGGTCCCCACACTACAGTTCACATCCGGAGACCACGTTCTCTGTAGGCCTGGCCTCCCCCAACCTGTGGGTGTGAGCCCAAGCCCAGCAGCTGACCAGGGCCTGGTAACTGCCGGCCTCCCAACCCAGCGGTCCTCGGCGAAGGAACAGTGCCCTCTAGTGGGCGCTGCTGGGAGCTGCTGCGCCCACCCCCACTCGGGCCCTGCCCGGAGCCGACAAGCCGCCCACAGCCGCCCTCCTGCCTGGGGCCCTAAATGTGCCTGTGCGTCTGCTGTGTTTTCTCCTTGTGTGAAGACAAAGCAAGGACAGTGGGGATTCGAGCCGACGGTCCCCTTATCTGATGATGTCACCTCAGATGCTGTTAAAAGGGCGAGCAACCGTTGCTATAGAAACCACTTACCTGCCCTGACCGGTCTCCTACATGAGGGGTGACATGTGTGGGAAGGAAACGCCCCCTTTAGGAATTACGACCAGAGGGTAAAGCGTGCTGTTGGGGACCCTCTGTTGGTGGGATCCAGGGCAGGGGTCACATTTTTCAGTGACTGGACCGTGCAGACCAGATTGTAAAGCCCCGCGTGCACTGGCGCAGACAGGGGATTCGCCTTTAAAACCTGCGTCAGGACACGCTGCCGGGCCTGGTGCCTGTCGGGGGCCGGACCCTGATCGGACACGACGGGCGGTGGATGGGACAGCGGCCCTGCGGCTGGAACTGGATCTTGGAGGCTGAGCTCTCGCACCTCGGGGTCCAGGCGCGGGCCCGTCTGAGTCTGTACAGTGCGCCGAGATAAAAAGGGCCTTTTAAATAATCATTTTGTCTCCCGCTCGCCAAGTGCCGGCTCCGAGCCGTAAATTGATGGCATCGGTTCTGCTCCGACACAGCCCCCCTCTTGTTTATTCATTTAACGTTGGCGGGGTTTTTTTCGGTGACTTGCTGACCGGCTCCCGTATCAGAGCCCCACACGCGCCAGTCGTGGGCACGGATGCGTGTCCAGAGTGCATGGACGGCCCCCCGCGCCTCCCCCGTGGCCACACGCGTGGCCAGGACCTTCCACCTCACAGCGGAGACGAAGGCTTCCTCTGTTGCCCCCGTCCCTGTAGGTACGGGTTTTTTCTCTGAGATTTCTTATTTGCGCAGCCACCTTTGGCAGTGTGGTACCTTATATTTTTATCACACCAGTTTCTTATTGTCCACATTTAGAAACCAATTATCTTACAGTTTAGTGGATCCTAATTTCTTTCTTTAAAGTATTTTTATAGGACTCACGAAATGATAAAATCTAAGTGAAAGGCTAACACTTGTACTAAGTTTTATTTATTGCCCCGGACTCACTGGGCCCTTCAGTACGCGAGGGCTTCGCGCCCCGCGCCCACCCCGAAAGCTCCGTGCGGGCAGCGCTTCCTACCCGGGCCCTTTCCTTCCGCCTTTTATTTCAAGCCGTTTCGATGTCCAGACCAAGAAAAACAGCGGCGGGGTCGGCGTGTGGAGTTTGTGGGCATAGCCGTGCCTCCCACCGATTGTTTAAAAGAGGGAGTGGGCGGCGGGTGGAGGCGACACCAGGAGGGCTGGAGGGGGAGGTGTTCTCAGGTGGATACCGGCCCACGGGAACAGGGCTTGGAACAGGCCCTGGCCACCTCCTTGTCCCTGCAGGAACTGGGACAAGCACGTGGGTCTCTAGATGCCTCTCTTGCCCAGGCCCCTGCTACCGTGACTGATTGAATCCGGTGGCAGGAGGAGCCCATGGGGTGAGCGAGGCAGGTGTGCCGTCACGCTGAGTTCCTGTCCCTTCCCTGTCGCCGCCCCACGGGCTCACCAGACGCGCCCCTCCCTGAACTGGCTCTTGTTCCCCATTGGTCCAGTGTCACACCTGCCAGGTCATGGGGACCCTGCCAGCCCTTCCCCAAAGTGTGGACAAACTCAGGACTCCTGCTCCTCTGTCCCCAGTCGCTGCCCTACCCAGAATGTTCTTCAGTGGTTTTAAGGAGAAAGTCCTGCCAGGTCCCCTCTCAACAAAGACGTGGCGGCTGACAGCCTCGCCGGGTGTGGATGATTTATTTTGCGGCAGGTTGTGTGACGTAGTGAAGGGACCTCCCAACCCCTGCTGACTCACTCAATCACCCGACCCTCTTTGGTCCAAACCTGCACCTCTGTGGCCTCCGTGCTTTAGGAGAAGGTGCCTGTGTCCTTGAGGGGAGCCCTGGTTTCTCTGAGTCTGACACAGTGTGTTCGAAGGCCCAACCTTATGGCCGGTGGAGCTGGGTCCCGGCCTCCGAGGACAGATACCGCTGCTTCAGACACCCCAGCACTGTCGCTCACCCCGGGCGCGGGTCTGAGACTTCAGTCCAGATGGACTGCACTCCCCAACTCGGCCACTGGGGAGTGAAAACCTAGGCCAATTGGATGTTACTAAGTCAGAGCCTTGACACACAAACTCACAAATCTCTAAAACTGGAATCGAAGAAAGAAATGCTTTTCCTCCCATTAAAATTTGGCAGTTTGGGGATGAAAGCGAAAATTATATAGTTGTTATTAATTTTATGTAGTCTTGAAATGTCTTACATAACGCGAAGTTTACCGTTCAGCTGTTTTTAAGCGTACAGCACGGTGGCATTAAGTACATTCATGTGATCGCGCACCCATCACCACTGTTCTCAGAACTCTTCCAAATCTCCTTAGAAGGAACTTCTGTCCCCATGAAACACCGACACCCCCACCCAGTCCACGAGTCCACATCCCATCGTGTGACCGTGACGGCCCTGGGCCCACAGAGAGAAGTGCCACCCCTTTGGAACAAAGCAGCCCCCACCCCCACCCCTCGCATTCTTCTCCCCGCGTCTGTTCTCTCCCAGCTGCTCGAAGGTTCTCGGGAGCCACACTGCCAGGGACTCAGAGACGCAATGGCCCACTGACTCGATGGCTGTTCAGTGTTAATTTCTCCTCTCTGTCTTCCTGCAGTTCTGAGCATCCGGGGCGCCCAGGAAGAAGAGCCCACCGACCCCCAGCTGATGCGCCTGGACAACATGCTTCTGGCCGAGGGGGTGGCCGGCCCCGAGAAGGGCGGGGGCTCGGCGGCGGCGGCTGCGGCCGCGGCGGCCTCTGGAGGGGCCGGTTCCGACAACTCGGTGGAGCATTCGGACTACAGAGCCAAACTGTCCCAGATCAGACAGATCTACCACACAGAGCTGGAGAAGTACGAGCAGGTAGGCTTCGCCAGGACCTCGGGCGGGGGACCGAGGGAGCACAGAACCCAGTCAACTGAGAGCCGGACACGCCCTTCTTTTTATGTAACGTGTGCAGTGCAGTAGGGTGCCAGCCAGCGTCTCTGGGGACCCCTGGAGTCAGACAGACTTGGATCCCAGTCCTGACACTCGGCCAACGGTCCGTGGGACCACGTACACTGGCCCAAAAGCTGATGGCTTGTGGCAGAGAGCTGTGTGGGTTTGGGGTCAGGGATGTTGCAGGGCCATAAAAAACGATATGAAGGAAAGGGCAGGAAAGGCCTTAAACGACGTAGCAGCGTGAGTGTGAGTACGAGGGGAGAGCAGGGTGCCTGTGGCCGAGGCCGGCCCCTCCGCACATGACCGCGCACGGACATGCGCGCTCACACTCGCGCACGTGGCAGACTGTCTGCTTGGTCCGCACACATGGCTCCACTCTGCGGAATCCCTAGCACCCGCTGTCCCTCGTCACCGGGGCAAGCGTGGCTGCTCCCGCCTCCCTGGATGAGCCCTTGTCCTAAAGTCCTGCGGGTATCTCATTCCATTGGCTTGTCAGGCCCTGGCTTTCCGTTCTTTCCTGAGTCACAGCAGAGGAGGGAAAAAGAGCGAAAGGCGTACGACCCTCCAGCCCACTTGTGACTGTCTAAGTAGAAGGCAAATGCAAACTTAATAGGCAATTTAAATTTTAAAATAGAAATAGGCCTTTTAAAGTTTAAAGTAAGGAAAGTTTCATTATTGTACTCCTATCTACCTTTGAAATGGATTTCTTCAGAATCCCTACTTTCACAGGATATATAATTGCTCTGGGGCTGCGGCCATGCGGGGTGAAACCCAGCCACTGGGCGGGCTGGGCTCGCGGGGAGGGAAGGAAGCATCTAGAGCAGGCATTCCAACCACAGTGTTGGCTCACGTGACATCACTCCAGAGCCTGGAGGTGCCAGTCAGAGAGCCGACCGACCCACGAGAGGGCCCCCGCCTGTACCGTCACATCAGAGCCCAGAGTCTACCCCTACCTGTGGGGTAACTTGGGATCCCACATGGGGACATTTCCCACAGGGGCCCACAGCTGGCCTCGTGGTGTCTCCCTCCTTCACCTTCACCACCAAGCCCGTCTCTGGCATAGCTACCTATCTAGGCCTGTCATCCAGGTAACTTAGACCAAACGCCAGGGGCCCAGATGTGGCCTCCCCCACTAAACCCATAGCCGGAAGGGACGTTAGGTGGGAGGTGTGAAGCCTGGCTTTGTTCTCAGCAGTGGAGAAAAATGGGCTGTTTTCTTGATTTAACCCCCGGTCACTACTCTGTCCTTGTCCAGAATGAGGGCAACACTTGTGCCCACGTCATCGCATTCGTTCCTCAAGGTAATTCCGTGGTTGGGTGCCCAGGACGGGCAGGGTCGTCCTCTCCGTTGCATGCAGGTGAGGAAATGAGGTCGGAGGTTAAGTGATGAGTCTGGGGCACCCGGTGTGGTACGGGGTTGCCCCGGGAGCAATGCCAGCTCCACCCCACCTGGCGCTGAGCGCGTCTGCAGGCGTGGAGGGCCAGCTGTCCTGCCCCCGCCGTGGACTGGACCGCGGCCCCCAAGGCTGAGACCGGGAGGAAAGGTTCTCCTTCGGGAACTCCTCTCGGATGTGCGCCTGCTCCGGAGAGTAAGGTTCCTGGGAACCTCAGGAAGAATGCCGTCATCGCAGAGCACGTGACCGAAGTGGTGGAAATGGCCACGGGCGTCGCTCTTTAAAACTGGTGGGCCATCCGCGCCAGACCCGCAGGGCGGCTCCTGGGGGAGCCCCGCGCACTGCTAAACCCACCTGGGGTGCTGGGTCCCCCATTAACACTTAGTTGTGTTATTCGCTATCGTGAGAACAGCATGTAGGGAAACTGCGCCGTTATCCATCTAGTCGGCCTGTCTGACGGGGAGCCACTCCGTTTTCCTGTAACCGTCGCTCGTGGCAGCTTTTGTGAAAAGTAGGGAGCCTCGGTAACGGAGACTGCCTCTCTGTGTGCACCTAGATCAGTGGCCACGCAGACCCTTCGGTGGTCGCCTGTGTCGTGCCTGTGTGTTTTGCTTCGTTTTTTGGTGTGTTAGTGGTAGAAAACCAGATGATCGGTGAGCTCTGCAGTGACGGGCAGTTCCCCCCGCACCCCACCCTCCAGAATCAGAAGACCTGCCTGAATCAGCCCCTGTCGCAGCTTGAGGTTAGTGAAGGAAGTAGGCTTCTAGAGCTTTCATCAGAATGAATGGAAGGAACTTATTTCACTCATTACACGGGGTTGGGAAGCCACTTTTTCAGCAGGTCATCCCGGTAGCTAAGGATTGGGGAGCTGGCGAGTCTAACAGTGAAGCCACAAAGGCGGAAACCTGTGTCTTCGTCTCAACACTGTTTCTGGTTGTTTGTTTGTTTGTTTTAATCCCCGCCTGAGGATACGTTTATCGAATTTAGAGGGAGTGGGGAGAGAAATCAATCAGTTGCCTCCGGTGCGCACTGCAACCGGGGATCGAACCTGCAACCTTCTGGTGTACGGGACAATGCCCCAAGCAACCGAGCCGCCCAGCCAGGGCCCAGTGCCAGCTTTTAAAGAATAGAGTCGCTGTGGCCTCCCAGGGTTCCCCAGTTCTTGCACGCGATGCTGCCGGCACATTGGCGGGCTGACTCTGGCCTAGGCTGGGTCAGGGCACTCCCAGCTGCCAGGCCCCTCGGTCCCGGCACAGGAAACCGGCGTCACATGCAGTCGGAGGGTTGAGGGAAGGGGGTCAACGAGCAGAGAGCAGGGTGCAATCGTGGACTCCAGGACCTGGAGCGAGACTTTCCCGGAGGGCTGTCCTCACCTTGCTGTTCCCGGAAACGGCCTTGCGCAGGCACCTGGGACGTGTCCTTCCGCTCGGGCCCGGGGGGCTGCTGCCGTGCTGGCCCTGGGAAGGACTGTCTTTGCGATGTCTCCGCAGTCCCCTCCGTCCCAGAACCCACCAGCCTGTGAGGGCCTTGTTGATGAACAGCCATACCCACAGTGCTGGGGAGGCGGCCTGGGACCGGAGGGGGAGGCGTGCGTGGCGGAGGCCAGCAGAGATCTGGGTCGTGACGTTCCGTCCGCTGACACGGACCTGGAACGCAGTGCACCTTCGGCCGCGTGTCCCGAGCGGCTGGCTGGCCGCTGCCTCGCCGCCCCTCAGTAGTGGGCCAGGGTCTCAGCTGTCCGTGGATGGCCAGGCAGGCAGGGCCCCGGGATGACATCCGGCAGCGTGAGCGCTCCATTCTCCGCAAGGTGCCGAGCACTGCGGCTCCGCAGCTGGGGGTGGGGCAGCACACTCGGGGGTGCGCCCTCCTCCCGCCCGCGAGGCGGGGAGGCTGCAGGAAGCGGCCGGGGTGCTCGCTGTGTCTGGGCCCTGCACCCCAACCCAAGCCTCCTGGAATCCCAGCCGGCCCTGTGCCCGTGTTTGCCTCCCTCCTTTTTTGCACAGTTGGGAGTGTGAGAGGCTCAGGGAGAAGGAAGTTAGGTATAGAGCTTGTGTTTCTGCTGTAACTTTTGAGTAGAGGCAGAACACCACGTGGACCCTGCCACCCGCGGATCTGCCTTCAGCATGTGCCTGCAGAGCAGAAAGAAGGTACCTCTGAACCCCTTTATTTTTACCAAGAGGGAAGTTTCCCCAGTCCTGGTCACATGTTCGGTTTCTGAGCGACCAGTAATTCAAAGAGATGATGACCCATGTTTATATGGCTGGACATGCGGGCAGGAACTCAGTCGTGTCACAGAGAAGGTGTGAGGTGGCTCTCGAAGGTCCACAGCTAAGTGTGTCCCAGAGGCGGGCTCCTGTGAGGGTGCTGCTGCCTCAGCACACGCCCGGCCCCATGCGACGACCAGGCTCGTGAGAGGGTCGGGGACGATCACATCCCCCAGATGAAGCCAGTGAGGAGCTGAGCAGTGACAGGATCCGCCCAAGTGCACACGGAGGTGGGTCCGAGCCAGCCCCCGGTCCCTGGTGTGGGCACAGCCCGCAGACGCAGCTCTGTGTTTCTTTGGCCAACAGACATCGAAGGACAGATGGACAGCAACAGTGCTGCTGTCACTGTCTCGTTAACAAAGAGGTGGGGCTCGGTGCTACAGAAATGGGGCTGTGCCACGTCGTCAACCATGAACGCACTTCTGTCAAGATTAGGCTAGCCCCGCCGAGTCCCTGGTCCTCAGAGCCTCGCAGCAGCCTCTGGCCTTCCCGTCCCAAGCCTAACCCACGCTGACAGCATCGCCGCGAGTGCACCTGGATGGAGGCGCTTCACGGGACGCTGAGCTCGGGGAGCAGGCTGCGGAGGGTGACGGCAGGGCCCAGAACGGGGGGCAGGAAAGCACGGGCCCGGCCTGGGGCGGCTGGGTGCCGTGTGGCTTTGGGAAGGGCCCTCCGCCTCCCCGGGCCTCTGTCTCCCCGGCTGTAAACTCAGGAGCTGGGCCAGTCACCTCCTGCCAGCACCCGGAGCGGAGGGCACATGGGTCACAGCCTGCGAGGCCCCCGTTTGGTGCTGTTTCCGCGGGGCCTTTGAGGACAAGTCCCTTTGTTTTACAGACGCGGCTCTTCCGAAGGCCCGTGAGGGGTTTCTTACAGTGAGAGCGGAAATCGGGTGGCAGGATGACGCCCTTGCTCTGCCCGGGGCTGAAGGACGGGGAGAAAGCCTGTGCCCGCTGACCCCAAACTCTGCACCGTGGGCATCGGGGCAAAGGGTCGTGGCCTGTGTTTCATACTGAATTTGGGTCCTTGGGTTTTACAACAGTGAGATCATGAGAAAAAAATCAAAAGAATGATTAAGGACTTTCTTTTCTCTTAGAATCAACATATGGCCAAAAGGTAGCATCCCGTGGGCTGAAAGGGTTTCTGTACCATCTCCTAACCTGTCCCCCCATATTACAAATCACCACCAACACGCCCCGGTTTCACGCTGTGCGGGCCCCCTCACCATGCTGCGTTCTGTCCCCCAGGCCTGCAACGAGTTCACCACCCACGTGATGAACCTGCTGCGCGAGCAGAGCCGGACCAGGCCCATCTCCCCGAAGGAGATCGAGCGGATGGTGAGCATCATCCACCGCAAGTTCAGCTCCATCCAGATGCAGCTCAAGCAGAGCACGTGCGAGGCCGTCATGATCCTGCGCTCCCGGTTCCTGGACGCGCGGTGAGTGGCCCGCGGCCCATCCCCCGGGGCAGTTGCAGTGGGGCCGGGACCCACAGCCCGCCCCGCTTTCCCGTGTCGAACGCAGAACCAGCGTGGCCGAGGGCGGTCGGTGGGTGGGGCGGGAGGGCTGCAGGAAATGGGGGCCGGGGGGCCGATGTGTGTCCCAGCAGCACAGGCGACTTGGCTGTGGTGACAGCAGAGGCGGGATTTCAGTTTTCCTGCCACTGGGGACCTCCTTGGTGGGGCCGTCGTGTCTCACGAGCACACGGCAGTGGCGCACCGAGAGCCGGGGCCCTTCTCACAGCGCGTCCAGGCCGGTCCCCACGGGCCAGGCCCCGGGCGGAGGCAGCAGAACGCAGAGGGGTGAGACGTGGTCCCTGGGGCACAGGGGCCGAGCCTACACTCAAGGCCTGGCGTTTTCTGTGTGGCGCTGCTGCTCAGACCTGGCTGTGAGGCCGGAGAACCGAGCCGAGAGCTCAGCACACAGCCAGCAGTTTGGTGCCCTGCATGCAGACCCGAGGGCCCGTGCAGACCACGGGCCTCCTCTGGCACCTGCTGCCTGGCCCGTAAGGCTGTAAGAGCAGCACCTCCTCCGGCAGAGCCTTCGGGAAGTGGACCTACAAACGCCCCTCAGAGCGTGGCTGTTCCCTGTGGCCTGCAGTCCTACTCCAGTTAGCATCCTCTCTGAGGCATGGTCCGCCATTCATTGTCTGTTTCTGAAAACAACCCGATCGACGGTTTTCATTATTAAAGCATCAGAGGCACGCTGTCCCTGCCCGGGCAGCCCGCGCCTTTCGCTTCCCCTCTCCTCCCCGACGGCAGCATCTCCTAAGCTCTACGGGCCCCCACGAGACCCTCCGCCAGGGGAGCAGTGGGCAGCGGCAGCTTGTCGCGGGCTCACCCCCGGGACCCATCCCCAGGGCCCCCTTGTCTCTGACCTCCCCGGGAGCTGACAGCAGCCCCCCTGGGCGCCCCCCTGCTGCCCCTTCGGTCCTGACCCCGCCCTTGTTTCGCTGTCCTCCACTTCAGTCAGCGCACTCTCACAATTTACAAAAAAGCGTCAGGTGCGTCAGGGACGTACCGTTTCCTGATCATAGTTTCATCAGACACAGATGGCTGCTCCCTGAATCTCTCACCCCGAGAATTGTATATTTTTCTCTTTGTTTTCATTTTGGTCTCTGCGGCCCCCAGGCCTGGCGCCTCCTCCGCCCCCTTTTCTTCAGGGTGTTTTGGGTTCCATGGAACATGACATGAGAATGCCAGCCAGCAGCGTGTCTCTGGGCCAGTTAGAATTTCCAAGAGAAGCTAAACCAAAGATTGCTTTTCCCAGCTGGGCGTGGAAGTGAACGGGGGAGGCAGAGTCCCCCAAGGCAGGACCCTGTGCCTCTCGCCTCCCACCCGGCACCCCGGCTGGCTGCCAGCCTGGCTTCTGTAAGTGGGCTCTTCCACGCGGTGCAACGGGCAAGTGACTGGTGGCCTCTGTCTCAGTCCCTCCCTTGTGCAACCACCACTCTGCCATCCCCATGGCAACACCCCTCATTAAAATGCTGGAGTTGGTATTTATGTTGGCAGATACTGAAAAAAGAGAAAAGTTGGGCCCAGGCTGAGTTCTTTTCAAGGAAGGAATCAGGGAGGGGGGAGGATCAGAGCCCCGAGTCGTGGGATCTGTTCTTGCTGTAATTCGCGACCCTGCCGTGCCCAGTTCGAGGTCAGACCCGGAGCTCGTTCCTTTCACATCCACCAGCCTTTGCCTCGGCTGTCCCATTGGGCCCCAGAAGGACAGTCCCTTTAAGCGGACTTTGGTTGCCGGGCTCCTGCTTTGGTCGCCACCTTGGAGTCCCTGTCTCTGAGCCAGGCTCCTGGTGGGAATGGCTCACCCACTGCCGCTGTCCTCAGTGCTTATCCCGAGCGTGTATTGGGTGTCGGCGAAAGAACGTGACCCCAGACGCCACCCCGAGCCTGGCAGTGGCTGTCAGAGCTCAAGCGGAAATGTCTGCCCAACCTGCTGATCGCGGGACAGGAAGCCGCGCCACCCCCGGGCCACAGCAGGTTGGCGCGTGCACACACCTCGCTCACGGGGGCACCGCCCCTGCTGGTGCGTGTCCTGCTCAGCCAGGCCGGGGTGGGCGCGCCCCGTCAGGGAGAGACTCCCTCGGAGACCGTAAAATGCCAGGGGGCTTGGTCTGGCCACGGGGTTAGGCTTTGTTCTATCGCTAGGCGTGTAGACGCGAGTGTCACTGCTTTGCTCTGTGACAGTCCTGTGTTAGTCCTCCGTTGTCACCCAGCAGGACCCCAGCTTTAGCAGCTAAAACAGCACAGCTGTTACCGCACAGCGTCTGTTGCGAGGAGTCTGCGCGCTCCGCTCCGGCCATGCTTTGCTGCGCCCAGGTCTCGTCTGAGGCTCAGGGCCCCTCCTCCAGGCTCCCCCAGGGTGGGCACAGCTCAGGCCCCTGTGACCACAGGGCAGCAGTCCCAGCTCCTGGCAGTCCCCCTCTCTCTGCGCAGGCACCCACAGCGTGGCCAACGGAGGATCTTGCCATTTTAAGCTTTAACCTAGACCTCCCTGTCCATGGACTCAAACCCCCCAACTGTAGCTCACTCAGAGGAGTGGCAACCTGTCTTTACTGCAGCCCTGCCCTCCCCAGAGGTGGCTGTGAATCGGCGGGTGAGGCGGCAGGGGGGTTGCTTGCTTACAGGCCTCTGTGGAACCCCGCCTCCCACACCCTCTGCCCCCCACTGCCCTGGCTGTGCCAGAAAATTGTAACATGAAAGCTCCTACCATTCATCGTTCAAGGTTTATCCTCATGCTGTGCATCGAGCCTTGCGCTGCAATCCTGAATGAGCTCGTTGTCAAGAATACAGACACACTTTTCTCTGCTTTTTACAGTGCCAGAGTTAAAGCAGTTAGTGGGCAGGGTGCGAGCTAGAGCTCAAAATCCGAACCCTGTAAGCATGTTTTTCTTAGTTTAACCCCTCTCGATGGTTGTCTAGCAACAATTTGACTTTTTTTAATAACATGTTGCTGGAGGTAACAGAAAGAGCACAGACGTGGTTGGAAGAGCCCATGGGCGCGCCTCGCCCTGGTTGGGGGGCCGCACAGAATGATTTAGCAGGGGTGTCACTGGGGTCTGCCCACCCGGGCAGATTATAGGCCGACTGTTCATCCACCGAGTAGCGTTTGCGCTCTCTGCCGGGCACTGGTGGGCCATTGGAATAGCAAAGACGAGAAACTTGTGTGCATCCAGCCTTCAGGGGCAGAGCCTCTTGGAACGCCACACAAACCGCACGGGAGCTCGTGGAGCTCCCTGCCAGCCCCACCTGATGGGGAGAGGGTGGAGGGTGGGCGGGCACCTGGCGATGGAGTCCTGAGCTGCGGGAGACCATATAACCTGGCGTCCACGGGCGTCGCTGACGCCAGCGGTCACTAGGTGTTCGGCATAGGGCTTCAGACAAGGGTGAGGCACGGCTCATCCCTGTGGGGTTTACCCAGAAATCAAGGAGACACGCTCCCGTGCACAGGCCACACGAGAAAGGTGCGGGCAGTGCGAAGAGGCGAGGCGAGAGCCTGTCGGCCAGGCGTGTCTCTGGGGAGGGGACGCGTGCGCTGTGGCTGGATGGAGCCGTGCAGGCATGTGAGGGACCAGGGGGAATGGGGCACCAGGGACAGGATGGACCCCCAGAAGCCCTGAACTGTACCCGTGACCACGTCGCATGCATCCTTTTAGGAGGCAAGAACCCACAGTGCTGGTTAAGGAGCCATTTGGGGTATAAATTCTCCAGTTGCACTGCTTGGGTTCAAGTTCTGACAACAACCCCGATCCCTTGGTCACTCTAGGTAGGTGGCCCATCCTAAGACTCGGTTTTTGTGTCTGTAAAACAGGGATAATTTTATCCACAGGAATAAATATTATAATAATATGGAAGAGAAACTTGGTATAGTGTTGGGAGCAGAATATTCATTCAGGTAGTCACTCAGCTGTACTGTAACAAGGATCGTTTTTGTCATAAATTACTACATAGATAATGGTAATGAGAATCACCGTTACCAGTGGCACGATCAGACCCTCAGATCTGAGGCTGGGAGGAATCCCCACCCTCTTGGAGACGAGCTGAACTGGAGATGAGCCGGCTGGGGGACCGCTGCTGAAGCCTGTCCCCCTCAGACTGGGCATAAAAGGCCCTCTGCATTGTACTTCAGCACTCAGGACGCATCCTCATTTTAAGCTAAACACGGGCATGTCGTGGACCAGCAAAGGGGGCCACCCAGCTCTGTCTCTGCAGAGCCTCGGCCTAAAGCGGCACTCCCTCGTGTGTGGTATTTGATTTTAAGTTTTAATCAGTTAAAATAGGTAGAAATAAATAAAATTTAATAGCTCTCCAAGTTCGGCAGCCACATGTCAGCTACTCGACAACCGCGCATGACTGGCGGCTGCCGTCGGTGTGCGGGACCTGCCAGCCAGGCGTCACGTGCTGGATGGTGGCTCTCCACAGCCACCTCCTGAGGAGCAGCGCGGCGCACGTGGAGCACACGAGTGCAGTTGAAAGAAGGGAACAGGCCCAACTGCTCCCTCTGATGACGGCCAGACGGCAGGGGCGAGAAGTAGCCTGGCTGCTGGTGCATGCTGGGATCGCAGCTGTCGGAGGGCATGGGCGGACAAGTCGGCACATGCAGTGGCTGTGTCTGGCGACGTCGTGTGCAGTGTGGGTAACACAGTGAAGGGAGCTGGTTGGGATGAAAGGCGAGGCTGGCTTTGCAGACGGTTTGTGTGACACACCCGGAGTGCACGGCCGTCAGTGGGTCGGCGGCTCCAGGAGAGGGTCAGGCGTGGGGTGAAGGCTAGGGTTAGGATGGGGGACAGCATGTCTGCTGCTTAGCGTCACTGCGTCCACAATGCCAGTATATCCCACTCAGGCCACTCCGATTTAGAAAGTTTTGTGCCTGAAAGGCTGCCTTTATCCAGTAACATTTAATCCGCCTCCCCGTCCCTTAACTTCACAGCCCACTGACCACCTCTGTGAGCTTTGATGGGCTCGCAGTCTCAAGTGTTGGCTCCCGAGCCAAAGCAGAGAAACCCGGTGTCTTAGCTCGAGTCACCTTGTCATCAGAACTGGGTTATTTTCACTAGGTTTCTTGAAATTCTGAAGAACCCTGATCCAGGGGTCAAACAGACCCTGGACTGAGACAGCCACAGAAAGGGGCAGTGAGAGGGTCCGTCGGGTGGACGAAGCCACCTCAGGAAGATGGTCTAGCACGAGGAGGAGCGAGCGGGACAGCTATGTGCACAGCCCAGGCTGCCCGCTCATTCCCGAGAGGCTGCCTTCGGCTCAGTCGGAAGAGTCACAAAAACCACACCGTGATGTGAACGCAGAGAGCGGAGTGACCGAGCCCAGCCCTCACAGTTAGGGCAGACTGTCGTGTTCTTCAGGCAAAGACAAAGCCAGATATTACAGGAAGACAGGCCTGGGGACCGTGTGCGCCACGGGCTCTCTCCCCGAACTCCCGTCACGCGGGAGCTTTGAACACACGCCAACGTTTTAGTCGGGCTTTTTAATCCACCCTGCCCGGTTCCTGATGCGGGGTGACCCAGAAACGCAGCGTGATTCGGGAGGGTGACTTGGTCTTGGCGTGATCTGGACAGATGTGATTCTTACCTGTGGACAGATGGTGTTCACCCGGTAAAATCAGGCACTTTATTGTGTTAATTAATCCAGGCGGGACCCTGAAAATACCATATTAGCTGAATTTCCCGTCCAGCAGGGTGATCTGTGCTTTCCGTTGGCTAAATCGGGAGATCCGATACCCTGGCATCACCAAGGCGTTCTGCGTATCTTTTCCATGAGGAAGAGTTTTGATAAAAGTAAGAAAGGCAGATGGGCTTATAGAACTAATTTGAAGAAGGAAGCCCCCAGCTCCTCAGGTGGGCCCGGGGGGGCCGGGGCGGTGCAGGTAGGCGCAGCCAGCCTCCGCAGAGAGCCGGGGCCGCCGGGCACGGCCTCTGGCCTTCCCGGGAAGAGGCGGCAAAGGAATTCTCACTCTAAATTAGTTCCGTTAGCACTGTTGTTAAAGGCAGAAAAGTGCTTTTATTCAAAAAGCAGTCTTTTCCTTGCCGCCTGTTTGTCGAAGGTGCGCGTGGGAAGGTGCCCGCGGGAAGGTGCCCGCGGGAAGGTGCCCACGGGATGCTGCCCGTGGGAAGGTGCCCGCAGGCGTCTGGTGTACCGCTTAGCTGTGCCCCTTTCCAGGCAGGGAGGCAGGCAGCCAGGGTCACTTCAGTGCCTCCCAGGCCTCCGTCCCGGATGCCTGGGCAGTGTGTGGCACTTGCAGACATGGGGCCGGGATAGAGACAGTGACAGCTCCTTTGTAACTCGGGGCTAAGCATTGTCTGAAGGAGGTGTGTACAGAGATGATTCATATGTGGCTGGTTTGTATCTGTGGAACCCGAGCCGATATGTGGGCTCTGTAATAGGCTCACGCAGTGACCTTCGGACTCAGCTCCCTTCACTGGGAGGTGGGAGTGACCGCCTCTACCCCACTCGTGAAAAAGGAGCCACTCGGACTGAGTGTATGAGGGGCAGACCCAGGGTCCCAGCCTGGTCTATGCAGCAGGCACTGTGCTGAGGGATGGCGCCCCCGCCCCCACCTGCGCCCTGAGGCTCGTGGGACACCCCTCGCTCAGATGACAAGGCTGAGCGTGGAGCGACCTACAGGCCACCCGGCGGCAGGGATTCACTTAATCCAGGAGTCAAAGCTGAGATGGTCCAAAACACCACGCTCCTCCCCACCTTGTGTAACCACGTGTGGCCCCTTCCTGGGCCTGGCACAGCACAGCATTTAAGAAACACGTGAGGTGACGGTCCTGGCCTCCAGCTCTCTGGCATCCAGCCCCTTCTCATAGTCTCCTCCAAAAGCCATGTCTTCTCCCAGGGCACCCCTTCCTTCCCTGTCTGCGTGTACTCGGTGTGAACTCTGTTCGGTTGTCTTCTTTGTTTCCTGTCTCCCATGCAGGCGGAAGAGACGGAATTTCAACAAGCAGGCGACCGAAATCCTGAACGAATATTTCTATTCCCATCTCAGCAACCCTTACCCCAGCGAGGAAGCCAAAGAGGAGCTGGCCAAGAAGTGCGGCATCACCGTGTCCCAGGTGAGGACACTGGGCCCCACCTGCAGTGGGCGGGGCGGTCGGCGCTACTGAACTTCGTGCCCCACGAGTCCAAGCGCGCACACCCCGAGAGCGCTCGGCCCACGCGTGCGGTGTGTCCGCAGAGGGCCTGTGAGACGGGGCTCGGCTCCTCCCAGCGACTGCCCGCCACTCCGAACGGGGAAGGCTCTTTCGGGAACTTGGAGAGTTGCCTGCACCTCGCACGTTGTTCCTCAAATGCAGGCAGTTCCTCGGCCCACTTACTGCTCAGCCAGGGAATGGAGCGTCTCAGCGACAGGGACCAAAATGCCTTCTCTTACGTGCTTACTCGGACCGAAGGCGTGTAGGAACTTGGTCGCATCACTGTGATTGTGCTGGAAAGGCGGGACAGAATGTCCCTGAGTGCCCCTCCCTCCAGAGAGCTGCCCCTTAGCCAGTGTTGCTGGCATAGAAAGGTGCAGGAAGTAAATGTTGATGGACCGGGGTCTCCAGCACTAATGGGCGGTACAGGGGTCGGCAGCGTGTGTACATGTGCAGTTCATCTCAGGGGCACCCGAGCTCCTCCCTCGGCCTGAACCCCAACTGCCACCACCTGCCTCTAGTTGGGACCAGGAGGGAGAGTTCTGAAATCTGTCAGAGAAAGTTTTCGCAGAATCATGTCACAGGCAGGAGTCCCAAATGTGCTGGCATTTCCATAAAAGGCGTGGAGGGAGAGGAGGCCGACGGCTGTGGGAAATCGCGCTGAACATTTTCCAGCCGTTTTGTACAAGCCGAGCATCTGCACGTTCTTGAATCGCATCCTGGCTTCTGTTACTCCCTGCAGGGCGCGATCCCGCCAGCTGCGATTAGCCAGGCAGGATTCTCCTCGTCAGAATGGCGACTCCCCACGGGGCGTTGGCAATGAAGACATTGCCAGGGGCCCCCGGCAAGCTGGGGGCGCTCTGCAGCAGCCTTAGCAACACCCTTCCAGAAAGATCAGGCAGAAGAATCAACTCCCTTTCAGCTCAGACCTTCCATAGGTGCTTTGACCCAGCGGAGGTCAGTTCCAGGCTTGACAACCCTGGGACAGCACAGCCCCTGTGGGCATACCCGGGTGGCCTAGTTTTCTCTGGGTCTCAAACCATCCCCGTCCAAATCTAGACCCTTTGTCCACAGGGCGACACAATGGCGTGTTTGGCATTTGCTGCACATTTGAGGAGTGTCTGCCTCTGTGAGCCACATCTCCAGCCCACAGTCCATGGGCGTCAGCCATGGGATCGTCTGTGTTATCTGAGCTCTAATTCTGGGTCTCAGGATCCCAGGTCCCTGGTGAAGACGGCATTGGACTGCCCAGGATCTGGCCA
The DNA here is from genome assembly GCA_004026545.1 of Mormoops blainvillei. NCBI lineage: Eukaryota > Metazoa > Chordata > Mammalia > Chiroptera > Mormoopidae > Mormoops > Mormoops blainvillei. Next base: position 55,800 of record PVJD01008457.1, read on the forward strand.
GCATCGTGTCCAGACAGCAGGGAACCCCAGCCCGTTCCAGCAACCTGCCCTTCCTTCCTGCAGAAACTCCAAGTGCAGAGAGTGTGCCCATTAAAATGATTGTTTACCTATAGTCGCCTTGTTTGTCCTCCACCCACCCCAAGGCCATGACACCTTCTTCTGTCACCTCACTCTGCCCATGCAGCCAGACCATTCCACCGTTGCCGAGCAAGTCGGGGGAAAGTGCCAAGGGTCAGCTGTGCACGTTCAGGGAGCTCAGTCTTTCGGTTCTCACCAACCGTGGTCCCGGGGCCACGCCCGGTATAAAAGCTCCATCTAGTCCCCAAAGCTAGGGGGTGCCTGGCGAACTGCCTCCCTCCCTTCTTCCCTCCTTTCTTGGCTAACAGCTGCCCCACCTCGTGAAAGCCTTACCCCTCGTCTCCCTGGCACTGTTCTCTCTGCAGCCTCCTCCTCCTCTCAGGCCACCCCTGCTCTGTCTTCGTAGGGGACCCCGCACCTCCGCTGGCCCTGGAGCATCGTTCTGTCTTTAGCTCTCATCTCCTCGTGCCGTGCTCCCCCTCGCCTGTGGCCTGAGCCGCTGCTGCAAGCCACTGGTTCTTCCAAAGCCTGCCCGCTAAGGAGCCCTCCCATGGCTCAGAACGAAAGTAGGCTCACTCAACGAAACCCGCCCAAAGTCCACCCATCAGCCTCCTCTCCTCTGACCCCTACACAGCCCTTCCCGGGTCCCAGGGCTGCGGGGAGGGCAGCCACTCAAACTCCAGGGTGTCACCCCAGTTCTGAGTCAGCCCCTCTGGGAGCAGGGGAACAGGAGGCCCGGAGCCTGCTCTCACCAGCTCTGCGCACCCCTGACTGGAGGGGCGGGCCTGCCCTGCACCCTCTCTGAGTGGCCTCGTCCGTGTTCACAGCGACAAGCAGGCCTCTGCTCTAGTCTCCAGGTGGCACTTCCCGCCTGACTGGGCTTTGCCATGGCTCTGCCCACAGGCTCCTCAAATTTCCCGTGTTCCAAAGGTACTTCAGGGTCTCCCTAGGGAACCTGGGCTTCCCCCATCTCAGACCACACCTATCACCTGCGCACCCTGGCGCCCAGCAGACCCTCAGTCCGTGTGCTGAACAGCAAGCTCATTAAATGAGGACACCAGTTCGACACATTGCCCAGGGTGTGGACGTCACCTGGTGGGCCACCAGGAGTGCACCTGTTGTCTTCCTGCCCCCCCACCCCGCCCCGTCCGCTGTTCTCACTTGGTGGCAGCCATCCCCAAATGCGCCTCTCCTCCACCCTCTTTCTTCCCATTTTCTCACAGGTAGATGTTTTAATCAGCCCTCAGGCATGTCCTTTCTTCCTCCAAAGTCCCCCAAATACCTTGTCCCCTTTTTCAGCTCATCCAGCACCTCCCTCTGTGTGGTCCCCTGGAAGCCAACGGCGGCCCAGGTGGGACGGCCACCCATGAACGACAAAGGCAGCATCAGGGCAGACAGGCCTTTGGGGTGGACGTAGGTGGTGTCCTCAAACGGACCCGCCGGTGCCCTTTGTCTGCCGGTTTAAGTCTATTTTTCTGTCTCACAAGCACGTACAGTAAACAGCATTTTCTTACTGAACTTCTCTCTCATGGTTGCTAACATGGTGATGGTCTGATTTTTACAGCCAAAGACTGAGAGAGTCAGCTTGTGAGGTAGTTGAGTTTTGCTAATGTATTCAAAAGTAAGTGTGGTTTTGCAAGAATCCCCTTTGTCTGCCATCACAGGGGCCCATACAGAGGCCCTGTGAGTCCCGGCGCATGTGTGATCAGCCCCCACCCTCACCAGATCATAGTTTGTTTTGTAATTATGTAAAAACCACCACATTTTAATGCTAAGTCACAGCTGGAATATGGGGCATGAACTTCCCTTCCTGGGCTGGAATTAGGGGAGGATCACTTGGGCTCACTGTCTCTACCTGAGCCTGGCTGAGGGCGTGCTGTGAGGGGCCCGGGGCCCAGTCAAGCCGGGCCAGCTGCTGGGAGCCTCGCGAGGGAACTCCGTTCATGCCAGGGCGGCGGCGAGGCCCACTGTGTATGTCGGCCTGACCGTGAAGCCTGGAGCTCCTTTCTCCGTGGGTGGGTAACAGACCTGACGCACGCAGTGAGGCCTGTGCGACGGGGCCGCACGGTGCTAAGGCCTTAGCACGATGCAGCTGAGAACCTGGCCCACGTTGAAGTTACTTAACCCCGGGAAATGTGAATTTCATCCATCGATGTTGATAGAGATTAATGTGGCTATTTAAAGGTCTGTGTGTATTTATGCCCAGCGTCAGCATTAGCATTGCTACAGCAAAGAAAATTCTTGCAAAAGTTACACTTACTGTTTAAATGCATTGTATTTGAGTGGCACGCTTAAGAGGTAAGCAAATGTAAAACACTTGCCCCGGCCAGAAGGGTCCCCGCTTACAGGAGGTGCCGCTCCCTGGGGAAGTTGCCACGGCTGTCGCTGGGCGTAGTCGTGCTGTGCTCAGCGAGAGCCTCACTTCACCCCATTGCTCCCCGCGCAGCTCAGACCCTCTCCTGGCGGCTGTGACATCTTCCCTGGAGAAGGCCGCATGTCCCCACTGTGCCCTCCCTCCCCACTCCTGGCCACTGGGCCGTTCATGGAGGGTGGATGGTAACGTTCTCGTCTTCTCTCAACTGCTCCAGGTATCCAACTGGTTTGGAAATAAGCGAATCCGGTACAAGAAGAACATAGGTAAATTCCAAGAGGAAGCCAATATTTATGCTGCCAAAACGGCTGTCACGGCCACCAACGTGTCCGCCCACGGGAGCCAAGCCAACTCGCCCTCCACCCCCAACTCAGCTGGTTAGTCTCCTCTTCGATTTGTGGGGGTGGGACTCCGTCTCCATACGCGCTCTTCCTGCAGCGGGGTTTGGTCTGAAATCTTCAGGTTTCTTGATGTGTGTGTTTGAGCGTCCTCTTGGTTACCGATGTCCATGAGTCTTCCCTTCCACTTCCACAGGGTGGTGTGACCCCCTCTTTGTGAGAAGGGCTTGCCTGGAGGCGAGCACTGTGTCTGTTTAAGGGACATTGGTTGCTTGTGACAAGGTGACCTCGATGCCCCCCTTTAGAGACACCCCTGAGGAAGTGGGACGGACACTGAGACATGGTCGTGGGACCCTCGTCCTTTCTGCTGACCCATCACGTACTGCCCGGGCCTCCCGCCGGCGTGGTTTCTCTGCGTGAATATTCACTGTTCTGGTCGAACTGTCTCATTCGACTGTCGGTTCTGCAAAGCCAGATTATGATTATTTCTTACTTTTTATAGTTGTTCTTTACTATTTTATTTTGTTGGTTTTCTTTATTTAAACTGCAAAGGAAATTACCAGTCATTAATTCAGATTATTCAGATTTTAATCTCCATGTTACAAACATCAGTCGTGTGCTATGTTCCTGGTTTTATTTTAGTGAGTATGCATTGTAACACTAATTCTTCCAGGGTTTAGGCTGACAGAATATGTTTTGAATTGTGCTTTATATCATTAATTCTGAATTTCTCCACGTGGAAAAAACATAGTCAAAAATGCATAAACTATAACCTAAGATTTTGTATGCTATGGACAGCATGTTGTTACTTTTTTTTAAGGGAAAAACCAGAAACGTTTCCTTATTAATTTGGTCTCAGATTATGACACTTTACCCCATGGCTGCGAGGGCGCATCTGGGAAAATGGGTGCCTCTGGTTTTGAAGGGGTGCACCTTAACATATCTTAGGTCATAGAATCATATTTTAGATCATAGTAAATGGCAACAAATCTAATTTCCAGCCATTCTGGGGACCTGTGATATCTTTGACCCCAAAGCTTGTTTGTCCAGTAAAACAAGTTCCCTTTCTACCTGCGGGGGGGTGGTCCCTGGGGACACATGGGCACCACACCTGGCGCGAGTTCCCAGCTGCACCAGCCTGTGGGATGAGGTTCTCCGAGCCCCAGCACCACGGCCCTCCTTTTGTCCAATGGAGTTGTGCGTCGAGTGTGGTGGGGGCTTTACAAACATGGGTGTGGTGAGACGCTCAGTTCCATCCAGTTGTCTTTTTCCCAGCACTCCAGACTGGAGACCCACAGAGCATGCGTGCTTTGGAGATTCCGTGTGTGTTACCGTCTGCCCCCATCATGGTGTAATTGGCAAAAGATCAAGGCTAAGGGGTTAGGAACCAGAGAGTCTCCCTCTGCCCCATCAGGCCCACGGGAAGCATTTCTGACCCAGCAGCTGCAGGGGAATTGCACTGTGAGGCACACGTTCCCGCTGCCTCTTTGGAAGAAGCAGTTTTGTCAGCATTAGCAAAAACACATTCAACACTCCTGCAAAGGTTATCATAATGCAAAGCAGATATCGAAATGACTTTTTCCTGCCTCTGATCTATCTGCACCCCAGATGGCTCGACGTGATTTACGACTAGTCCTCGGGCAGGCCCTGTGGACAACCCTCATTACTACCTCCGTGACTTTTCCTTCCTCCCTAAAGCACTTAAAAAGAGACCGTGAGCACTACGACCCCCAGTCTGCACTAAAGAACCGTGTAGGCTCTCTGGGAACGCCACTCTCGGACTAGTTTTCTAAAACACTGTTTGGTGCCTTAAACTTCATGTGACTGTTCTGAACACGAAGTAAATGATGATGGAACGTTTGAGCCAAGCCCCCCACCCCCACCGTCCCCGAGTGGCTGGAAGTGGCACGCAGAGGAGCCTGTGTGTGCTTTCTCTGAGGCAGAGAAAAAGAAGGTTCTGTTGGATCAGGCTGGGGCATGGACATCTACAAGATAAACATTTCACGCGGAAAGTTCTAAGCAGCTCGTCCATGTTTCCTTGGCCCTTCACACAGCCGAGGCTGTGGCACAGCGAGGGGGTCTTCCGAATGGCCACGCCTTTCACAGCGGGTTCCCCCAGCCGTGTACTAGCTCATCCTAGTCTGAAGGGGAAGCGATAATGGAAAGCGGTGACCAGTGTTAAGTGAAAGGGTAACCTGTGAAAATATATTTTGGCAGAGTTTGGAGTCTGGTGTTCTGGAAGCTGGGAACATTTTATGTCCTCGATATTGAGGCAGGTATTGTTTCCAGAAGCCTTGCTAAATATAAATACTCATTTCCACTGCAAGGAAGACAATTGGCAAGTAAATCTTCTTCCCTCCAGAGGCTTCTGTGTGAAGGGCTCTCCCTCCACATTGTTATGTAGGCCACTTCTGAGCATCCCGATGTGTTAGGCGTGCGGGGTCTATTCCTTCAGCGTAATTCATAAAAATTGCTTAAAACTAGGACCCGTGGCAGATTAGCAGACCTTTAGAGATACTTGCCAGATGTCATATTTTATACCAGCAGAGCTGGGCAAATGGGTGGAGCAGAGAAGAATAGAAGGAAAGCAAGGAAATTAAGTTCTGAAAAGCACAAAGCAAAACCAGGGGCCAGTTGAAGCCATACTTGTAACCTGGGTCCATGATTCTTCTGGCGTGGCCTGGAGTGGCGCAGACCCCCTTCCCTGCTGCTGGTGAGGTTATAGAAACAAGAGCTGCGATCTCAGAAAAACAGGTCCCTTGTGGGGGCAGGCGTGGGAGGACGTTGTAACACCTGAGAAGGAAGGAATTGGCTTGTGTGTTACAGGTGTGTGCCCTGGGATAGCGTCAACCTCAGTACTGGGTAACAGGCTCCGTGCTGAGTCGAGCGACCCCTGGCGCACGGCTCAGCGCCCCCAGGTCCGAGTTTTTCTGCTTAGCTGCACGCACATGTCGAAAACGGCAGCGGGTCCAGCCAGGAAGGGTTGTCTCCCGGCCGTTTGGTTGGTGGGAGCCCTGGTTCACGTTCTCACTCCACCTCTAAGCAGGAGGCCTGGTGTTTTCCTGGGCTGAGGGAGGACTGTCACATCAAAACCCTGGGTACCGGCTTCCTGTGTAGTCCACACGGGCGGAGAGGCGGCCACACATCCAGAGAAGCTGACTGGCACTTCTGGGACACCCACAGGGGCCCGTAGGGTTTTGTGATTCAAAGCCAAGTGAGGAAGTGTAGCCCAGTGATGTTTGCTGTCGCATCCGTTCTTCCTGCGTTTCCCTCGAAGGCTGGCGTGGGAATGAGAATAGCTTCCTGGAGCCGGGGTCAGCGACCTTGACCCGCACGCCCACAACGGGCTCCCCACTGGCCCAGACAACTTGCCCTTCTCTGCTTTGCCCTGAGTGGATAGAAACAAAGTTTTAAGTTTGGAGGAGGAGGAAGCATGGGCAATGGAGAGGCGAGCATGAGACATAATTAGCCTCCCACCGAGCCCACGGGCTCTGTCTTTTGAGCATTCAGATGGCGTGGGACCACCCTCACCGTGCTGCCCCCTCATCTGCCTGGAGCTTCCGTTTCTAAACGGCAAACATTCGGGCAGTACTTCCGCTGGCCTGCCTCCTGCAGGTGCTGCGGGAATGATGGCGAGCCCTCCTAAACACTTGAGGAGGAAAGAGCAAGTCTGTTCTGTTCTAGGTCATTGGCACCCAGCAGGGGGACTTGCGTCCCAAGGGACACTTGGGACTGGCTGCAGACATCTTTGGTTGTCATGGTTTGGCATTGAGGTCCAGAGGCCAGAGACGTGGCTGGTCCTTCCACAGCTCATTCTCCACAACGAGAAAGGAAGGACCCAAAGTGTCAGCAGTGCCCGGGCCCCGACACCCCGCGCTAGGTTGCGTTGTTATCGTTAGGACTCTCGGTCTGGGATTATAAAGTGAACTGGTTCTCTTTTTTTTCCTGCACAAATTTAAGTCTCCTGAAGCCCCTTGAGAGACACAGTCCTCAGGGCGTGGATGTTAACATGCCACCACGTCTGCCTGAGCCAACGTGGTGACACCCACGGGCCATCCATTCTTGCCTGTCTAGTTCAGGGCAGTTGAGCTCTGGACATGCCCGAACGTCTGGGTGGCAGCTGTGATCAGTCCCCAGCCCGTCCCTGGCCAAGCTCAGAGCCTTCCAGCTGGCGAGCCCATGGTGCAGCGCACTTTAGTAGCTGATGCTTATTTTGCGGCCATCCCGCAGGCAAGGCCCCCGACCGACCTCGGCAGGCCAGGGGCTGCGGTTTCAGCTCTTTGAGGATCCACAGCACTTGCAGCAGAGCCTGTCCACTCTTGGCGTGTCCTTCCCGGGCTCCCTTTCGTGATAATTCTTCCTAACTTCCAGCAAAGGAGGACGAGCGTGCCACCGGTTACTTGGGTTTTGTGTGGTTCTGCCCCTGAGTTCAGTCGTGCCTATGGATATGTATCAGAGTCAGGAGCCCTGGTCGTGTCATATGTGGTACACGGGGACAATAGATGCTGAAGCACAGCGCCCCATGCACACCCATCCTGCAATACCACCTGAGTGTGGAGCGCTTGGACAAAAGCCCGTGGCCCTGTGCGTGTCATCGCTGTGTCTGTGAGGCCAGACATGCGTGCAGTTTCTGAATGCATGTGTGTTTCTGAAATCGTTGTGTTGGTGGCAGTGTCTGTCTTGTAAGTGACACACTCCCAGCCTTCATGGCCTGCAGGTCCCCTGAGACCTGACTGTGGGCAGCCCCTCGGAGGTCTCTCCATTTCCCTGTGCAGATACTCCCTCCCACAAGCCGTCACCTGGCATCAAGAGTGTGTCTGTCCCTGGTATGTGACTGGGAAGAGTAGAATGCCCGCGCCCCCCACCGCCCCCTCGCGGGGGGAACAGTCTGATAGCACGTACACAGTTAGGGCTTGGTGTCTTGCAGCCGACTATTCTCGGTTCTGGTGACATTTAAATGTGAGGGTGCTGTCACACTTATGGGAAAGTGGCTTCTAGTATTTAGGTTATATTTCTGGGGTTGAAAGGAAGATTTAAGAGGGACGTAACTAGGGCATTGAGGCCGAGGAGCTACGAGGGCCCCGTGAGACTGTGAGCCAAGGCCTCTGCTGCCCCACGCGGGCGGGCTGCGCATCCCGTGTGGACAGACAGGCGTGCCAGGCCAGAGCTGGACCCAGGCCCAGCTCGCGCCATTTGGCCTAGGACCCAACTTTTCTCATTCCTTTGGGTGAGCTGAGCAGAGAACCGTGCCGGGAGCGACAGGGCGTTGGCAGCGCCACGCCTCCCGTGCCGGGCGGCAGGACGGCCCCCCGGGCTGGGAGAGGAGGGGTCGGAGCGGAGGCACGAACCACTGTGGGGCGAGTCCACGCAGACGCTGGCTGTCTCAGAGCAAGGGCAGGAGTGCGCCCAGAGCGAGCTGGGGAGGGCGCGAGAGCGCGGAACTGACCTGGGCCCCTACGGTCTCCTCTGCCGGGCTAACGTCACCACTTAACCTCGCCTTGCACGCTGAGCTTCCTCTCCTCATGCGCTGAGCTGCACGATGGCCTGAGAATGATGTGGAGTTTTTCCACACCCTGCGTCTCCGTCGCCCAGCGGACCCGGCAGTGCCGGGATGGGCCTCATGGCTAACTCTGGGGGAGGCTCCATCTCTGGGCGGGGCAGGCAGATGGTTGGCTGTCCTTCTCGAGGCCCCCTTTCTTTTATTATTATTATTAGCATTCCGTGTCTCACGCATGCTTGAGAATCCTTGGCCCACTAATTCTGCTTCCTCTTCCTCCACAAGGGCGGAGGCAGGGAAGGGCGGCTCATTCTCTCAGTCGCACAACCCTGGAGGCCTCCTGGGGCTGTGGGCCACCCACTGAGGCGCGTCCCCTCCCTCTAGAAGTCGGGCACATCATTGGACTGCCCTCTGGGCCGGCCCTGACTGGGCACCGCCCCGTGTACCCCTCCCTGGGGCTACTCCCTGGTGGCGGGGGTGGGCTGGCGGCAGTGCGTGTAGGACACACCGCCCAGCCCGTGGGCGCCGCGGCCAAGGCAGGGGCGTCCTGGACCGGCACGCACGCTCCCGTTGCGGCCCCCTGGCCAGCCCTGGACTCCAGAGACAGGGCGGAGGGATCTGAGGGCTAGAGACTGTCTCCAACCCCATGAGGCCACGCGGAAAGGAACAGAGGTCCCAGCTCCGCCTGGCACAGCTGCAGGGCCGGTCCCGAGGGCGCCCCGTGGAGCCTGGCTCCGCCTAACAAGGACCAGCTGCACCCTTTGTCGCTTGCTCTGTCTCCATGCTACTAACCAGACCCCGTGGAGGTCGCGTTTGTTTCCGTGTCATTTGGGGGTTGCTTTGCATGTCACCCTTCCTCTCGGCTGTCAGCTGCGGGGTGGAGCCTTTTCCTTTCTGTGATTCAGGTGCCTCGTCCTTTCCTTTCCAGGTTCTTCCAGCTCTTTTAACATGTCAAACTCTGGAGACTTGTTCATGAGCGTGCAGTCACTCAATGGGGATTCTTACCAAGGGGCCCAGGTTGGAGCCAACGTGCAATCACAGGTAGGGACCAGCCCATGTGCTGCCAGATGAATGCGTTAGGGTCCAGGAGCCCTCAGGCGTGTCGGCACTTCCCGCCTCTGTCCAGAGAGAGAGGGAGAGAGAGGGAGAGGGGGATCTAGAAACCAACCTTGACAGCCAAACCAAAGTGAAACAAAGACAACCATTGTCGTGGGGAATCTCGTCCACACTTGGTGAATGCATTTGGCTCTGGCCTGTCAGTCATACGGGGAAGGCGGGACAGGAGCAGGCGGCGAGGTGACAGGCTGACCAGGCAGCAAGCCCAGCGCGGTCTTGGTTTGCTGATGGGAAGGAGGGGCTACCACTGCGCGTCCCCACTTTGCAGGTCACCCTCTTGCTCTGGGTTTTCTGCTCAGTGTTGGCCCAACATGGAGGTGACTCCTGAGGGGGCAGGTACCTTAGCATCTCACGTTTCCACGTGAGGCCTTAGAGACACGCAGCCAAGTGACCGAGCTGATGTCCTCAGCGTTCCTGGAGGTCCCCGGGGTCTCCGTCCTGGTGGCGAGTCTTAGGCTACGTTGAGAAGCAGAAAGGAAGCCACGTGGTGGGAGCCCTCGGTGCTCCCCGGGGAGCGGCTCACCTTCCCCACGCCCGACAGGCGGGGGGCAGGGTGCTCTCAGTCAGCGTGCCCGGGGCATTCCAGAGCCCTGTCCGTCCAGGGTCCCGCTGGCGCGGGGACAGGAAGCATGGCCTAGACTAGACCAGCTGGCTGGCGAGCCAGCCCTCGCTCAGGGAGTAGCCTGGACTCCGGTTTGAGGACCTGTGGTCAGACTTCGGTCAAGTGACCGAACAACTGGTTGTCATTTCAGCCCTCAGAGCATGAGCCCCACACAGCGCTCTTGGGAAGGTGACCATTAGGTCCCCTTGGCACAGAAGCTTGACTTCCATAGGATACCCAGCAGAGGACACCCAGGACGTGTGCGGGAGGGACAGTCCTTACCCCGCCCCCTGCCGGTGCCCCTCCACCCAGCCCCTGCGTCTTGTGCAGCTTCGCTGAAGAGTTTGTAGCAGGGGGTGGGGGTCCTGCTTTCTGCCACCATGGTACGGTCTGCCTCCCTGGACCCAGACGGGAGGATGGGGGCGCTGACGGGGGAGCCTAGCCTCCTCCCATGGGGCCCTTCCCGGGACGACTGTCTCCAGAGAGGTGGCACTGCCCTGGGGGACCCACGTGGTGACCGTGCAATGCTGTTCCTCACTGCCCCTGCGTCCCCCTGACTAACCTCCTCTCTTGTTCGCCCGTCCAGGTGGATACCCTTCGCCATGTTATCAGCCAGACAGGAGGATACAGTGACGGACTCGCGGCCAGTCAGATGTACAGTCCGCAGGGCATCAGTGTAAGAAACCACCCCTCCCTTTCTCCTCTATCATTGCCAATTATTTCAAAGCCACAGGGCTCACAGTGACACTTAGTAGGGCTTATCGTAGCTTTACGGTCAGCAACTTTCTCGCTCGTGTGTCGGTGATGCCGTCGGCAGCATTCTACTCACAGAACGCGTGGCGGGCGGTGGCCGCCGCAGCTGGGGCTGTCAGACACAATCAGTGTTGGCATGGCACCTGCGGCCACACGCCTACCGCTGCGAGGAGCAGCTGAACAGGTGGCACCTGATACAGCAGTGGCCGGAGCGCCGCCACAAACCAGGCCGGGGACCGGGGGGAGCACCAGTAGCTGGTGTCCATTGCACCCAGGCCTGTGGTCTTAAAAAGGAAACCTTTTTCTGATCTGCCGAAGGACGATGCTTAAAACACAAAATTAACCGCGAGGCCGGGTTTGCAGAAGGGGCGGGAGGGTGTAGAGCACACTCCTCCGGGTCCCGGGGGCCCCGGCAACTCCTGACTGGCATGAAAATTCGTAGCGACAAGCCATGTTGCACAGAGTGAAATCGATCAGACAGACACGAGGAGAGCCGAGTGTAGATTTGGGACAGCAATCCAACTTGATTTCTCAGATCACCCGTCCGCTGTCTCAGCCGCGGTGACAGCAAGCTGGGACGAGAGGGCCGCCTGCACAAGGAGGTGGCCGTCTCGATGAGGGGACGGCCTGGGCTTTGAGGGTCACGGAGGCTGCAGTGGGACTGTTGACTCAGTCTGCGGAAGAAAACTGAGGTTGGTTGTGGGGGTGGCTGTCTTGTTTTTGTTGTGACGATGAAAATTAATTGGGGGTGGAGGAAGGCGAGACCGGCATGGCGCAGCAAGCCCCCCGGCCGGCACCGATGGGGGTGTAGGGTCTGTGCTGCAGGAGGGTCCTCCCTTTGCCGCGCCACTGCTCAGGTCACCATGACTGTGACCAGAGCAGATGGAGCCTGGAGGAGCCCGGCCACGTCATCAGGGGCAGAGGGGGCCGACTCTCTGGGAGAAGAATTGGGTGGTGCGTCCTAGTTTTAGACGTTGGTCGTCTGGCCCAGTGTGGGTTCACCACGATGAGCTGCCTGGAGAGGGCAGGGTGTCGTCCCTGAGGACACAGCCTGGAGAACCGTGTTTCACCAACATCTGACAGGGCTTTCCCACCGTTGGTCCTCCAGAGAGGGGACCGCCACCTCTGGCGGTCATGGATCCTCACCACAGAGCGCGCACACCAGGTCCAGCTTATGGGGGAGGACGTGGGCATCAGCCAGGCTGCCAGTGTCTCAGTGGCTGTAACGGCCCCTCCCAAGTGGGCACCCTTTATTTTCTGTCTCCTCTGGGCAGAGTCCCGTCTGTGAGTGTGTCACACTCAACAAGACTGTCCCTGGGGGCGGAGCAGAGAGGTCAGAGCTGACCTGCTCCGTGCGCCCTGCGCAGTCACAGGGTTTCCAGAGCAGAGGGGCCCTTGTCTTTTGCTCCTACGAACTGTTACTCCCGTGTTTAGCGGTGGGTCGCCGGAAGGCTGCCGAGAAAAAGATGGAGACCGTGATGGGGATGTGTATCCCCAAAAATGGATTCCAGATGGATTCCGTGGTTCTCTGCTTGGGGCGGGGTGGGGGTGGTCCAGCCGTTGTGCATTTACGCACTTCCTGACTCTTCTGAGGTATCAGATTTTTCCAGAAAGGGCTTTGCTCTGTAAGTGTGGGGATGAGACTCTGGGCAAGCTCACAAAGGGAACTGAGGGTGGCCTGCGTGACTGGGCGGGAAGTGGCTGACTGTTCTGCTAGGTGGCGCCTTTCCTCCCTGACCAGCACGGCCCTCGGACTCTAGAGGTCAGCGGGACCCGCCGGCGTCCTCTGTGGGCTGGGAATCATTTCTGAAGCCGTGTAACACACATGTGCAGACAATTACGTCTGATTGCATAAGCCCGCCGCAAAAGCTGGGCTTCAAAATGCCACTTGAAAGAGTCTCTCATTTTTCTTCTGTGAACTGTGTTTATTTTGTTTCTGGCTCTTTAATATGCAGGGTAAGTGAATCAAAGGCTGGTCACGATAGGGTGTGGGCCTTCAGTATCGATTTTCAGTTGTGCCACCTGCCGGGGACCCAGCTTGGTAGAGTGAGATATATTTTTAGGTGGAGGAGGGAGCCGCTGGGACGTGTGTGTGTCACTCTGTGTGGGAGTATGTGTGCAGAGTGGGGCTGTGGCTGCCAGAAGGAGAAAGGGAGACAGGAGGGAGACCAGCTGAGACAAGGACAGGAGTGAAAGGTTCCAGCCAAGAAATGAAAATAAACACAACCCCCCCAACACACACACACACACACCCTCAGGCAGCAGTGGAAACCCAGCCGGGCCCTGGGCTGCGTCCCACTCCGTGCGGATGTTTCCGGGGTGGCTGTCGCCCCCGCCCACAGCACCCATGTGGCATCTGAGCGGCATTAAACCCCATGACGCTCGGACCTCCTGGCTCCAGCAGGACCACGTGGCCATGGGGGGCCGGGGCAGCGGGGAGACCCTGGCAGGAGTCAGAAGTGTGGTCCCGGTACACGTGTCCAGGGGCAGGCATAGAACTTCTCCTGGAAAGTGGGCCCACGGTCCCCCCCCTTGATCCCTCGGGGCTGCTTTCGGGAAGATGAGAAGACGGGTGGGAAGGGTCCTGACAAAGCACTGCCTGTCCCTGTCGGTGCGGAGGGGAGGGCCAAGCGATGCCGTGCTGACCAGACCTCTTCTCTCCTCTGGGTGCACGGGGCGCACGGCAGGGGCTTCCTCGCGAGGGTCCTAAGGACGCGGCTGTCCCATTTCTCTTCTGACGGAGAGGCATGCTTCCGGGTCGGGGTGAGGCTACCCGAGGCCCGTCCTCGGTCACGCAAGCTTGCATTTCACCTGCCTGACACCGACCGCCTTGCTGGGTGGGGTGTGGCGGTGCGTGGCAGACGAAATGATTCCAGGTATCCGACAATCAGACGCACTGGCAGTCACTTTGCTCTCACACTGCTTGGCAACCCCCCGTCCCCATCCCAGTTCTAAGTAGCCCCTTCGCCAGACTGTCGTCTCTGCTTCCTGATCACCTCCAGCCCCCACTTCGCCCTTCTCCTGCACAGGCGCTGGGTGTCGTCACTCCTGCCCAGAAGTCACCAGTGCCTCCCCGTTATCCCCTCAGGGAGGCTGGTTCTGAGGCTTGGCCTGTACTCCTCCCCACCGGGCCTGTCTGCCTGTCGTCCCAATAACCTTTGGAGAAGACGAGGTGCCACTGAATTTAAATAGTGTACTTCATGACCAAGAGCTGCCTCTTACTTTCAGCTGAGGGGCATTTAGTGCTGTCTTTCTATTTTAAAAATGTTCCCAAGTCTCCTGTTTTGTAAGAAGCTTCTAAGCTTTTTGGCCAGTGCATTTGTTGTGGGAGCGAGATGCAACTGAGCAGGAGCTCGACTTGGTGGGGTCGTCACAGGGCTGGGCGTGGCGTGCGCTCAGCAGGAGGGTTGGGGCGGCTCTGCCCGCTTCAAGGAGCTTGCAGCCTGCTAACAGAAGGGAGACGCTGTCCGGCCCTCGGCTCCTTCCGCAGTGAGGCCTTTAACCCTAACACCCTAGCAATGGAGCATCTGAGACCAGAAAAGCATTTAGCCGAGCTCATGATAGTTGGAGAAGCAGAAATATCCCATATTGTAATTTCATGTGCCACCCATCGTTTCTCCCCAGCCGCCGGGAGACAGCCCATAAAGGGGCAGAAAATGAGTGAGGACAGACCACTCAGTGGTATATTCATGCAGTCATACGTGTCTCCACTCATTCATCCACCCATGTATCCCTCCACCCGCCCATCCGCCCACCGTGCCATCAGCAGCGTTTCCAACTCTGCGGGATGAGGCCGCATGCCGTTCTCTCAGACCCGGCTGGAGAAAGCCCAGCCCTCCGACGGTGCAGTACCGTCAGGAGGGAACTTCACTTTCCTTCTCAGCACTTCGTCTGGGATCCGGCTTCCTGCCCTTAGAAGCCCAGGACGAAAGAGCCAAGCAACTTGGCTGTATAGGAGGACACGTGAAATTAAGTTACATAGTGAAACAGGAATTCGAGCTCCAGCGGCAGCAGTCTGAGAGGTCCGCGCCCCACGCCCCCAGCCCAACAGCCATACTGTTGGGGGAGGAGGAGGATGGCACCCTTCTGTGGAAGCCCCTTAGCCCCCTGTGGGAGCAACCACACAGGGTCTTGTTACCTCAAGTCCGATGATGCAGTTGATTCCAAACACCATCACGACAGTAGTGGCCGTGGGCGGGGGCTGCACCTGTCTGTGGATTCCACTTCCGCCACCTCTGCCTTTGTGACCGGACAAGTCGCTTTCCCTCAAAGGACAGTTTCCTGAACTCTGAAAGGGACAGATGACCAGGTGATATCCAAGACCTCTTCCAATGTCACATTCTCTTATAACCATGTTTTCCTTTCCCAAGAAATACAAGAGGAGGGAAAGACTTCAAAACTATAAATAAAAGGAAATTTGTATACTCTGCATTGGAATCGAGCTCTAGAGCTTCCTGCCCAGTCGGGCCCTCGTGTGTCCCCCTGACCAGGTGGTCCTTGGGGCAGGGCCCCATCAGTCGGACCACTCAAGTCGGTCCTGCCTTCCGTTCTGTAAAGGGAAAGTGTTGCCGCCTCAGAAGGGCAGCTCATTTCTGTGGCTGCTTCCGCAGGCGGCCCAGCCCCCTAGACCTCAGTAAACACTAAGCACATTGACTTGGCTGAATTAAATTGTGGGAAACGTCGGCATTGATCCCCGAAGGGGCCCTCCTTGTGCCTTCTCCAAAGGAGTCACATTCTTCAGCAAACGTGGTTCTGGATAAAATAATCAACCTCTGTCTTAGAAAAATTCAAGCATTTTTAAATTTGGTACATTTTCAAAACCTCTCCTTATCACTGGCTTCATTTGAATTGGGGGAAGTTCTTTTTCACGTTTCTGAGTAATGATGTTAGATATCTAAACACTGTCTAACCTGATAGAGGACTAAGGCGGAAGACAGGGCCACCTCGAGCCTGGAACACTCGCCAGGTGAGGAAATAAATGAGTCAATGCCCCATTCAGCTACACGCTCGTTGAGAACCTGCCAACACGCAGCGCAGGCGCGCAGAGCCAGCACAGCAGGCCCCACACTCCGCGAAGCCACGGAAGGCCAGGCGGGCCTTGCCTCGCGCGCTCCCCGGCTTCTCGGCTTCTCTGGGATGGAGGGACTGCCCCGCCCAGCGCAGTTGGTGTTGTATTGTTTTTAAAGAACGTGGAAGAGACCGTTATAAGAGCTTGTATCTAATCACGTTCTAATCCACTAAAAGTACGTGCGTCGCTTATAAATGTGAGTTGACATTTGTCATGCTTTCATACGTTTTGCAGGTGGCTCCCCAAAAGCACCTTTCTCTCCCGAACCGCACTGTCCAAAGGGCTTCTTCTGCTGACGGAAACATTCTGTCCTGCTGCCACCTGGCATGTTAACCGTTAGCCACGCGTGGCCCTTGGGCACTCGGGATGTGGCTTGTGTGACCAAGAAAATGAATTCTCAGTGGTCTCCAGGTTGAATGAATGGAAACAGAAATAGCCACACGTGGCTTGTGGCGGCCATGTTGGGCAGGGCAGGTCTAATGACCTGACAATCACTTAGTGGCCACCAGAGGTGGGACGATAGTGTCAGGTGCCCACACAGCGAAGACAGCAGCTGTCCTAACGCGAAGCTCAGAAAGTATGCATTCTGCGAAAATAAGTCTTTCCCCGTAAAAATGGACCTCTTTGTTAAAAATTAACCATACATAAGTCACCTCAGGTTAGCACAATCAGGTGCTTTAAACACTGAAATAAAATGGAGGAAAGATTTAAAATATAAACATA
>PVJD01008458.1:0-72343 GCA_004026545.1 Mormoops blainvillei
GCAATAAATATGACTGTGAAATTTTGGAACAAATGGGGTTTTAGAGCATTGATCTGAAAAAATAAATGGAATTTCTTTGCTTGGGGCACAAACAATTGAAGCCAAACAGAACTGGTAATGTAAAAAAAGAAAAGGAACTAGGAGAAAAAGGAGGAAACTTTCACGTACCTTTTGTCAAACAAATACTTTTCCTTGTGCACTGAACTCTGGAAACTGTGTCTGCAATTCACTGTGAATAATTATCGGCTTATTTCTGGTGGTAAACTGAGCCCACAAACCCTTCCAGTCATTCCAGAGCATAAACCAAGCTTTATAAAATTAATAATTGGTGAGTTGTCAGGTGAATGCACCCAATATGTACAGCCATACTCAGACTTAAATATAAAACTTTTCGGGCCAAAAGTTTCATAGGCTTTGCCTGAATATTCCAAACCATTCACAGAATGCGTCACTGTTAACTGTGTTAAATAGCTCAAACTAATATTTCCAGTTACTGAAAAAGGATGTAGTATCAACATATTACTTTAATGGTTTTTATTCCTTCGATTAACCCATCTCCCCTAAATGTAATGCTGAGTGACTATTATTGTAACAGCATAATCGAATGGTCAGAAAAGATTACGTTCTATCCCTAGACCTGGGTAGATTCCATCATAATCTATGGCCAAAGACTTTGCCTATATTCATCATTAACTGAGAAATATACCAGATAATTCTGTGTAGAATTATCTATAACCAAATACATAGAAAGTAAAGCTATATAAGACTTAAGCTGATCAACTTCATTATGTATTTTCATTTCCTTTTGTTTATAAAGGCCAGGCTTAGTGTATAAAGAGATAATAGCCTCTCTTTTGATAAAAAGACTTTATAACATTGAGAAAATTTATTAATTACAAGTATTTGGTCCTTCAAACTGTCTTATATTATTTGTCTACTTTCCTTAGGATGGCATTTTCCCATTTCTGAACATTACTGCTGCTGTAGGCTATTCAATAAAAATATTATTTCCTCCCTATAAATGTCTGTTCTGATTTACTTTTATATTGTTTCTTTAACCCCTATTCAGTTTTATCCCGTGGTGATGTTTTCAAACTGAAAAGGGTAACTTTACTTGGCATTATACGGGCAAGTATTACTGACATGAAACTAGCACAGTTTTAAACCAAGTGCAGCAATGGCTAAAAGAAAAGACGAAGAAGAAAAGAGTTAGTGTTACTGAAAAATGTCTTTCAGACATCTAACCCTTAATGGATATTATTCTTCATGCATGAGAGTAAATATTTTTGCTTCAACCTAATAGGCAGTAGAGGAATAACCTTTGAGCATTAAAATATTGTTAAAGTAGAATACTATAATAAATGGAACAGGTTTGTGACCACAAGACTTGTGGTTATTTTAATTACCAGACAAAGTGTGCTGTAAAATCAGTTGCATGATTTCTTTCTAGAACAAGGGCATTTGCTGAAATGTTTCAGCCAACAAGAAATGATTACGTTCAGTTGAGGAATGACCTTCAAACAAGGGTTTGCAATGGTTCTCCTGCTACAGAAGAGCCCAAAACAGGCAAACTGAACTGAACAGAATGTGTGGAATAACTGAATCACAAAAGCTTCTTTTCTTATGAGTCTGTCCCAGCCACTATTACCATGTACACTCTGAGGAAGCACTGGGAATCACACAGATCGTCAACATTTAAAGATCAAAGGGAAATTTTCCCTTTTCTTCATTTTCCCCTCCAAAAGTTTACATGCTGGCAGAGATCCCAGAGGAAACTATCACAATCCAAACTTTACCACAAGGCAAAAGTTTGTACCACATAAGTAAATGGTTGTCAGTTTTTCAGCAAAACCAAACTTCATGGGTAAGAGATTGTCTCATCAGAGCTAGGTGAGGCCACATACTAGAAAAGTTGAAATTCCTCCAGAAGATGGTGAATATGATACATTAATATAGGAAATGCAATATTATTTGGGTGACTATTGATCTACAGAACAATTTGCCTTCTTTTCCTGACAGGATTTATGAGAAGCCTATGGTCACCAGTAAGATGAGAACCATGCAAACCACCCATAAAACATTGGAGAAATGATCTCCTGCCTAGGACTCTGCAGCCACCCTTCCTTCTCCCAAATTTACTACTTAAACTTTAAGTCCTCCCCCTATCCCACGTCAGGTTAAAGTTCCTAAGAAGTATAAAATGTGAAAAGCATAATAGATAGAGAATGCAAATTGAGGTTCTGACTGTAGGGAATTTATAAAGTTCAATAACTATGATTCAGCTGTAGCAAATGTAATTTAATGTGTTTTAAGTTTAATAACAGAACAGCTCCTCTGTCAGTCACAAGGTTGGCATCTATAAAATGGCTGATAATGAGCCCACACAGTTATGAATCTCATCACTAGTACTTATAAATGCTCTTCACTTAATATTTTGCAAGGTGCGATGGAATCTGGTGATGCAATACAACTTCTGAATCCTCATGGGTTCTAGAGTTATTTGAAGTTTCATTCAAATTATTTGAAAAATTTGATTGAATATTGTGAAAAATTATTTGAGTGTTGTTCTCAGGTATCCTTCAAGCCTGTTTTAATATAAAACACCCTCAACTTCAGTTTTGAAAATTTCCAATCACAATGTGGAAAAAGAAGAAGGTACCTTGAAAGTCCGGGGCTCTCAGGGAATGATACAGACCTGCATGGGGCTTAGAATAGTATCAGGGAAGTAAGAGCTTAGGATTTGGAGAAAAGCACCAGAATATAAGAGATAAATACAATAAAACGCATAGCAGATACCGAAAAACAAACTTTTCCCATTTCCACATTTTGCTTAAGGATCATCTTATGTCCAATAAAGTAATAATTTTGTATAAATATCATTCATTGACAATAAAGTTCAGCCTACTGTCTGTTATGATTTCTAATCCTATTCATCTAGTTAATCAATTTAATAAATCTTGTTAGCTAACCTGTAAATAGGCTTTGTGGACTAGTTTGAGAATTCAATCACCATTTACTATGTTGCACAATAATAGACTGCAGTTCAGATTGCAAAAAATACTTAGAACAGATTTTATTTAAAAGTCAAGGGTCTAGGGAAAGGAGGGAGCGAAGAGTTACTGTTTAGTGAATATAAAGCTTCATTTTTGCAGGATGCGAAGAGTTCTGGAGATGGATGGTAGTGATGGTTGTACAATATAAAAAATTTAATATCACTGAACTGTACACTTAAAAAGGGTTTAGATGATAAATTTTATATTATGTTTTATCACAATAAAAATTTTAAAATGTTAGGGGCTGTTTTAGTGCATCTCTATGACTAAACTAATTTGTTCCTAATTAGATTCAAAGGAAAGTCCCTAAAGCTTACTTTACTTTACTATATCTGAAACTATAAAAGACACCAAAAGTATACTGGATATGAACTATAAGAAAAACATGAAGTTACAGAGAAGGATTATTGTACACATTGCAGATAATTTACCAATCTGGCAACACCACTCTTTATCCGCTAGGATTTTCTTTATTTGTATCTGTTTGCTCAAAACGAAAACACAATTTTCTTAACACATTTGTTAGACCCCAGAATAGTAAGGTTTTATATCTACCACTTGATCTGCATCTTAATTAATCCATTAGATGTTATCTCAGTGCATACAGAAATTAGTTGTGCCTTCTCTCCCTTTCATTTAAAGGTTTCAATCTAAAAATTTTAAAGAAAAATCTAATAAGTGAACAACAAAAGCCAGAGTCTAACATTTACAGATTAACTTTTTTTTCTGAGATTTGCCTTTTTTCCTTTGGCTTATAAAGTTATTTATTCAAGGATTAATCATTTCATTCCCAAAGGATATTTTACAAATGAGTTTTCAGTGTTTTTTATGAAAAATTATTATAATTTCTCTATAGCTCCTAGAAGACAGAGAAGAATTAATTTCTCTATTACATAGAATACTAGAAGTGGATAAAAGAACAAAAGAACTGAGGTGTCTAAAGCAGAACTGGAAGTTCAAGTTCACAGCATGTTGGATTGCTGATAGAAAAGTTTGAAACTGGTGTTGTTATCTTCTGGCTTTGGATTCTGGCCCATTTAATTGAAACTCTTCCTCCCCAAAGTGATTCACCTTTCTTCATGGTGTCATGTGTTTGAAGGAGACTTTTACTTTAGGTTACATGTCCCTCTTAAGCATTCCAAAAGCACTATAAATATCATGCCAATCAGCATATGCATCGTAATCTATTTCTTCATCTTTCCTTCCCCCAAACTGTGAACAGGTGTTCACTCTAGGCTCTTATTTGTCCTAGATTCAGGTTCTACTGTATTATTTATCATGTTGTTGGGATTAAATACATAAAAATAAAGAAAAACAAAAAAGTTACTGTGTTTAGGTCATTGGTCTAAGCTTTTCACATTTCTTAAATTCTCAAATCAACCTGTTCATGTAGATATTATTATCATCACATTTTACGGCCAGGAAACTGAGAAGCAGATGAGTTTAGGTGACTCGCATATGTGTACAGAGACAGAAAGTAGGTGCGTAGCCACCACTCTAAATTGAATAAACAGAGTAATGGGGGCTAAAAGGCATCTCTCACACAGATCCATAGGGGTCTTAAAATTCTGCAGAATGAAGGACCTTATGAAAAGAAAAGCTATTCCTTGCCCCACCCTCATGTTTTATATTAAACAAATAAAATACCTTTGTTGATAAATAAAATTCAAAATGATTTGGATACCACCATGGTACCAGAGGTAATCAGTTTACATCCTGATTCCAATCCTTTCAAACTATTTACTTAAAGATATATTTATCCAAAATGGGATCATACTCTATATATTTTGTAATAATCTGCTTTTATCTCTTAAAGTGTATATGCCTTTCTACAGCAATAGGTGTAAATTTTCATCATCATTTTTTAATAGTTGCAGAATAAGTTATTTTAAATATAATTATTTCAGTATCACTGATGTGTACATTCTACTAGGTCAGCATAGAAATGTTAAAACAAAGTTATTCTCAAAAGTAGAGATGTTAGATGAAAGAGAAAAAGCTGAGGTATGAGAATGCTACTAACAGGAAATTAACAAGAGATACTATAGACAAAAGTTGAAGTTGACGATTGGTCCCCAACAATCAAGCAAGATATGGTGACTCTGGTGGTGGATACAAAGGAGGGAGGTCACGAGAGCACAGATATATCATTTTTATGTCTAGGTTCACAAGTATGCACTGATTAGCTGGTTTTTACACACAAAAAAAGTCAAATGGATTTTACAATGCCTTTGAGAAAACTAGTCACTGGTTAAGTATAGTTGGTCATCCAGGAAAGTTGAGACAATCTTTGGTACCTTATATTTCTCAAAATGTGCATTTTTCTAGGAAGAGCCTACCTAGGTCAAGGATGCTTAGCTACAACTGAAAATATGAGTAGCAGAAGGGCTGATGGCATTATTGCCAAATTTTAAACAAATTCATAGCAAGTGTGTTTATGTATTTGAGTATCTTGGGCATTAATGGACCAGGAGCTAAATACATGTCTTGATAGAGAGTAAGAAGGAAAGATACTGAGAACGCTCACACAGCAATGCACATTTTCCTGTGACACCAAAGTAATGGCACTTAAACTGTACATAAAACACTTTTACAAGCAGGCCTCTTTCCAAGGAAATAAAAAGATATGCTTAATCTGTGGGAAAATAAAACTTCCTGGGGTGAGGTCTCAGACAATTGGGTTTAAAGGTTCATTCTTTTTCAATGGTGGTATTTTGTTTTAACGAGGCACGTGAAATGCTTCAATTTATTCCACTGCCACCTTGAAATCTTGTTTTAATTCCCACAGGACCTTAATAAGATTTTTAGAAAAAAAGACATTCCTCTATTTTCATGAAATTCAGCCATATAAAGGACCTCCAGCCTCATGAAGAATTCCTGGATCACTAAGTAAGTAACCACAGCACAAACGGTTGTCATTCAAGCCACAAAGGTGGTAAGAAGTAGCCAAGGTCTTAAATTTAAGAGCCTTCTGATTTGGTTGAAATCCTTTTCAAGATCCGGGTGGGAAATGAAAGCAATGAGGTCATTATTTTGCATGTTTCGCACCTCTCCTCTCCTGTTAACCTTCAACACTAGCCCTCTCCACTTCACTCCTGTCCCCTACAACACTCAGAAAATAGAAAAAAATTAGAAGGGAGCACCCACAAAGGCAAACAACTTCTCTTCATCTACAGTCCATCGAATAAACTGTTCCCGTTTCTAAGGACTGAATCCTTCCACTTACACACTGATCCCAACCCTTTCTTCTCATTCTTCAGGATGTTGCTTCTGCAGTATTCTCCCTTCTTTCCCTATTACCACTCCCTCCCTAGAGGATCAGTCCTATTTTTATGAGAGGCAGTGCATTCCCTCTGTAAGAGTGTGGGTTCTGGAAACAGGGTGCTGGGATGGGAATCCCGGTTTTGCCCTTTAGTAGATGCATGGCAGTGAGCCTAGTACTAACCTTGCTGTGAGTCTATTTCATCGGTAAGATGAAATGTTCTCATGAAAATTGAGAATTAAATAAATTGACATGTGTAGAACACTCTTTCTGGCACATGGTAAACTATAGAAGTGTGAACTGATTTTATTCTTCACATAGACATACATACTTCAATGTTTTCCATATTTACAAATTTATTTTTAGCTATTAGCTCACCTTCCATCTACAGCCCTATTTTACCAATCCTCCTTCTAGAGGGTTCTTCAAAATAGTCTTTCCTCGTACCTCTATTTCCTCACCGCCTACCCTTCAATGCAAGTCTCCCTCCCCTACATGACCCTACTGGATCAGCTTCAAATTAATGTCACCAGTGGCCTTCATATTGCCAAAGTGAGTGATCCCTAGTCCAGCAGAAGCAGAACCCAGGGTCTGATGTAGACTATAACCACCCAAAACTTGCACAAGCCTTGGAGACCATACTAGATTACCTGAGATGTGGGATAAAACTTTGCTAAGGTTCTATTACTAAAAAGGATAGAGTTCAAATGCAGCCCCTCACTGTACTTAGAATCAAAGACCCTCTATGATTTAGGTTATGTCATCAAACTTGGTTGGTATGATGAGACTCTTTGTCCCTTAGCAAGTTCTCTCAAGATCTCATAGTACTTTCTGTGCTTTAGATTTAACTGGGCCCTGTCCTAAGATCAGGAGATATTCAAATGTGTTTATGATCCTTAAGTGTGGACAAGTTATTGCTAGGAGACTCAATGCATTTCACAAATAAATGCATAAAACTAGAAATGCATACCAGGATGTGTTGCCTGACTCCAAATATAAATTGTCATTGAGATTCCACTCTGAACTAGACAGGCTCATAGATACAAAAGTACATTATGAAGTATGGGCATTTGTAAATTTCCTTGTATTTGCACCTCAACATTATGATCCTAAAGTTAGCTTAAAGAAATGCATAGTGAGATAAAAGAACACCCCTTGTGGTATCTGACTGGATATCAATTTCTTCTCGTTTCCTTGTAAATGTTCAGACAGTTATCGAGAATTCACTCCACATCACTGTGCACAACTATGCTAATACTCTGCAAACTTACTTAGCCTCATTTGTGCATCAATAGGTACATATAATAATAATATAACAGATGTTCTGAGTAAAAGCGTTACAGTCAATATGAATTTGAACATCTGAGAACAGAGCCAAGTCCAGTAACTCCCATTATACAATATCCTCACTTAGATACTTAGGCTATTATTTAATAGCAGAGAGACAAGAACAAAGAGCACTCGAATGCAAGATTTGTTTCCAGGTGAAACCATTATCTCCTGTAAAAGTAATAAACTGTAAAGACAATGTCTATACATTACATACACAATTATGTATCAAATAAACCCCAATATTTCTGAACATGTATGCTTATAAGTTACCTTTTACTTAAGAAATCTGCAAATTAAGAGTCACCAGTTCGATTCCCAGTCAGGGCACATGCCTGGGTTGCAGGCCCAGTCCCCAGTGTGGGGTGCACAAGAGGTAACCACACATTGATGTTTCCCTCCTTCTCCCTCCCTTCCCCTCTCTAAAAATAAATTAAAAAACAAAAACCTTTAAAAAAAAAAAAAGAACTGCTACCTGTTTAAAAAAAAGAAATCTGCAAATTAAAGTATATTGCTATTGAAGACATGTCTGATGTGATTACTAAGTTATAACCAGTCTATTCTGAAGACCAGTAAAATATATATATGGAAATTAATAGATATATGAATTATTGCCTATAGTGAAATTATAAAGAATGTTAGGTACACTATAAAATGTTATATACTTAGTTAGTGGTAGCCTTTAATAAAATGAGTTTTATTGGGAAGATTTATTAACTCTATTCAGCCTGAAAAGTCATTCAGCACAAACTTTAAAAGGTTTCAAAATATCTAGTACCAATCTGGTTTTATTACAACTAACAAAATGATTGTAAGAAAGACTGAACAGTTGGATTTCAAGAAATTTATCAATCTCAGGTTAATTTTTAATGGTCTATCAAAGCCATGGGTCAAGTCTATGATGTGGTGAATGAAGATGGAATTATCTTCTGAAGTGTAAGGATATACCCACTATCTGTCATTTCAGGTTGGGTTAATCCTGGAATAGATTATGGGGCAAGAATTTGAACTAATGGAGAGAAGGAACTCCTTCCCAGGGCTTAGAGCCAAATGGGCGTGAACTCTTTATTAGTCAGGGTTTTCCAGAAAAAAAAGGAGTCAATAGGAGAGAAATGGATGGGTGGATAGATAGAGAGATAGATAGCGAGATAGAGAGATAGATAATAGATAGACAGATAGGATATTAATCATAGGAACTGGCCCATGCAGTTATGGTAGATGAGAAATCTCATGATTTTCCCTCTGCAAGCTAGGAAACAAGGAAAACTGGTGGTATAATTTAGTCTGATCCAAAGGCCTGAGAATAGGGGAGCCAATAGTGTAGCTCCCAGTCTGAAGCAAAAGGCCAGAGAAGGAGTGGTATGGGGACCAACTGGTGTAAGTCCCAGGATCCTAAGACCGAAGAACAAGAGCTCTGATGTCCAAGGGCAGAAGACGACCGCCTGAACTCAGTAAGAGAACGAGAAATTTCATCCTCCCTCTGCCTTTTTGTTCTATTTGGACTCTGAACGGATAGGATGATGCTATGCCCACATGGCGAGGGCAGGTCTTCTTTATTCAGCCTAATGATTCTAATACAGATCTTTTCTAGAAACATGCTCACACATACATTCAGAAACAAAGTTTTACCACCTATCTGAGCACCTCTTAGCCCAGTCAAGCTGACACATGAAATTAACCCTCATGGACTTCAAAGAATGGAAAAGCCTGGAATGATTCCTGGTGTGGCATAACATTCTCCTGGTCATGAGGAAGCAGGTGTTAATGAGTGGAGGCACTGAGGCCTTTTTACTCTGGACCAGCAGCAGGTCAGCAGTGAGGTGGCCCTCGGCAGTCACAGCAGGGCAGTGTGGGACCTGACTTCCAGGGCAGCCAACACCTAGGACAGCAGGTAAGCATAGCCAAGGCTGACCTTTGGACCCCATCTGAGATGGGAAAGAGGCAGACGTGACACCAGTAGCACAGATAACTTTACCCAGCAGAACTCATAATTCATAATTATATTTGGCAACATGCATGGCAGACTGGTGGCCAGAAAGATGCCTGAGTCAAAGAATCTGAGCATCTTGGTATGGTTTCATGTGAAGCAGTACCTTGGGAAAATTCTCAGAAATACATGAAGGAGCTTCTCTGTAGTAGTAATTTATGGCAAGGAAGTACATGGGGTCTTGTGCCATTATCATGTGAGTAAATAACATATAACTTTATTTGTATTCATAGTCTGGGGAGAAAAATAGTTGTAATATATATAGGTAAATAATTAAGGTACTTCTTCTTTTTTAATTTATTTATTTTTAGACAGAAGGGAAGGGAGGGAGAGATACATCAATGTGTGGCTGTTTCTTGCATGCCCCTCTTGGAGGCCTGACCCACAACCCAGGTATGTGCCCTGACTGGGAATCGAACCTGTGACCCTTTGGTTCACAGGCTGGCACTCAATGCACTGAGCCACACCAGCCAGGGCCTACTGAAGGCATTTCTATTTGGGATTTTGTTAGTTCATTTTTCTATAGTCTGATAATACTTTGAAATACACTTCTGAAGAATTAGAAAGGTAAGCACTCACTTTTAGTTTCTCAATGGAGAAAACAAACTTAAGAATATGATGCTAAAGTTAAGTTTCCAGAAAATCAATTAAATTAAAACTAAGAAAATAAATAAGTGATTATAAAATCGATTTTTATTGTCAAGGCTTCACCAATTATATTTATCAGGACACTCAACTTCTGGTTGAAAAAGTTTATGTAACTCTTACTCATAACATGGTTTTCTTATTTTAGAGCTTATATATATATATATATATACATATATATATATATATATATATTTATGTTTGACTCTTCTGTGTGAAATCATAGCCCCTCAAATATTTCTTGCTTTGATTTAAAGAACAATTTCTAGCATTTTTAAAGTATTGTGCTTTAGAATGTCTTCTCTTATAATCATTTTATTCCATCTTATAATAGCCCTGTGATATAATTACTCTGTAATCATTTCACTGTTATTATCATTATATTAGAACAAATTTTTTACATATAAAAAGGATCAAAGAAATTGAAATTTTTCTTAAGATTAATGAAGTACTAATACTCAGAGACCAATATTTCACATCATAAAACTCTCCTCTGTTTTACAAAAGCCTTCAGAGTCTTAGTTTTACAAATAGAGAGCTTTACCTAATATCTTAATATTGCCAAAATATATATATATATATTACAAGCTATATTGTGGGATATGTATTGTTTGAAGTGAATACAATTATGCTTTGCACAATTCTTTCCAATGAAAAATTATCTTTTAAGTAATGGGATTCTATTTAACTATAAATATTTAGAAAAGAAGCATAGGTATGCCATATGAGCTTTATCCACCTGGTTGTACACAACAAGGGAAAATTTTAATGAAATTTGGTAAAGCTTAACTGTCTAAATTGCAAAGAATTAAAAGTAGATTCCGTTAAAGCTAGAGCTCTGCATACAAAGCAAAACGAAGAATTGAAGCAAAAGAGAAGACATTTCAAACTCTAAATTTTGTTTGAAATGATATAAAAGTTGTGATCAAAGTAATTTCTAAAATTTTTTGGAGATGTATATATATAGTCATTCCACAAATGCATATTGAATATTAACAATGTGCTAAGCATTGTGTTAGGTCAAAAAATACATTATTGGGGAATACAAACAGAAATCAAAGGAATAATGTATGATATAATATCCAGAAATGATCATTTGGTGAAGGAAAAGAAAGCAGTGGAAGAAGATATAGAATAATGAGGGGGGGAGAGAGTGGATGCTATCTGGTATAGTGCAAACCAGGCAGGGCCTTTGCTAAAGAAGTGATACTTAAAAAAGTGAAGACACCATAATTTAATAAAAAGAGTGTTTGACATCCATAAAAAAAGAAATCTTACCATTTGTGACATTATGGATGGACCTAGAGGGTATTACGCCCAGTGAAATAAGTCAAAGAGGAAAACAAATAAACAAATACCATATGATTTTACTTAAATGTGGATTCTAAAGAACAATATAAACAAACAAGAATGAAACAGACACAGAGACCAGACTGGTGATTGACAGGGAAAGTGGGATGGGGAGACTGGATAGAAGAGGTGAAGGGATTGAGAAGGATGAATAGGTGGTTATGGAACAGTCACAGCTAAATAAAGTACAGCATGGGGAATATAGCCAATAACACTGTAATAACTCTGCATGATGCCGGGTAAGTATTAGAGTAATCAGGGGGCCTGAATTGTAATGTGTATGATTGTCTACTATGCTATACAACAGAAACTAATGCAAAATAATACTGAAAGTAAACTGTAATTGAAAAATTAAAAAATAGATAATTTTTTTTAAAAAAAGAAGAGTGTGAGAAGTGTTCTAGACAAAAGCAACTCAGTGCATTCAGAAAATATTAAGAATGCCTGTGTGAACAGGGTGGGGTAAGTGACAGAAAGTGACAAATGAAGCTGGAGGGTTCGACTGGACATGTAATAGAGAACTTGTAGAGCATTCAGAGTGTGATATTTTGCCACTGAAAAGCTTCGAGCAGGGATGAGAAATGAACTGAACCATGTTTGTGTTCTCTGAATTCTTTGAAATTACATTAAAAATTTACATAAAACAAAATGAGAAAAACCCTAGAGTATAGATCGATGGCTTTTTACACATCTTGTATATACCATCACCACTGCTCAGACTGACGCTCTTCATCGCCATAGGGAGCTGGGAAGATTTAAAGCACAAAATAAGAACATGGAGCCGAGTTCGGAAGAAACGGTTATAATTTATGTACAAGAGACAGTGCAGCCTGAAACTAGACGGCAGTTTTTTGAAGAGGTGAAAAATGGAAAGTTGGAAATTGGAATTTTCATTAGAGCCAATTGACGTGTTTGCTGTATGGGATGCAGGTGTGAGGAAACAAGAACCATAAAGGATGGCTGCACAGTTTTGGTTCCAACCTGTGCTAGTAATTGCTGCGGCTGTAGGTGAGACAAAGGAGGAGTTGACTGAGGGTGAAAGATATCAAGGGTTTGGTTCAGGTCGTCCTGTGCTTGAACTGTTCAATAGAATCCCTGGAGTCTGAAGCTTCAGGGGGAGGTTGGATGAAAGTGTCATAGAGAGTAAGAGCAGATACAGCAGAGAACAAAAAGCAGAACCAGCAAATGTCTACTCAAGAAAAGCCAGGGGAGTAGCAGGCAAAATCGGAGACTGTGAAATCTGCAGAAGCCACAAGTATGCATAGGCAATTATCTGTGGGAGGATGAGGGACAATGTCAGAGGCTGAATTGTGTCCCCCAAAATTATATGTTGAAGTCCTAAACCCCTGTACCTCAGAATGTGACCATATTTGAGATAGGGTCATTAAAGAGGAAATTAAGTTTAAACGAGGTCGTTAGGGTGGTCCCTAATCCAGTATGATGGCTCTCTTAGAAGAAAGGAAGGTTAGACAAATACTGACAGAAGACTGTGTGAGAACGACAGGATAAGACGGCCATCTAAGAGGCCAGGAGAGGCCGCAGAAGAAATCATCCCTGCCAACACCTCCCTCTCAAATTTCTAGCCTCTAGAATCATGAGAAAATAAATTTATATTATTTAATCCACCCAGTCTGTGATAGTTTATTATAGCAATGCTACCAAATTAATACAGGCAACACAAAGATTGATGGTTCTTTTCTGAAAAATCCAGAGAAGAGAAAGGGAAATGTTATTCTCTCACCTAGACACATTTACATATTGCTTGATTTTCCTTGCATCTATTGTATAGTACCATTCTCTTAAAACCAGTTATAAGGTATATCATCATGGTCCTCACATATATTATTGGGTTTAATGTTAAGAGAAACCATAACAATTTTATTACTGAATCCTACGACTAACAACTAGTATAGATGAACAAATTCATCTATAAAATTAAAATTCATCTTAAAAATTCAAGTAGAATATGAAGTGCTAGAAGATAGTTCCTAGACTTAATTTTAGAAATAAAGGAAAGAAATATGACCAGAAACCAATGTGTTTAGCAGAAACTGCTATTTTTTCCCCCATATCTATTCTCCCTTTTTCCCCTCCCAAGTACTTACTCAAGTAAGTTTTAGCTAGAATACACAGAGCCTCCCTTGTGTCATGTGGTTAAGTTTGGCCCAATGAGATATAGGCAAAAGGGCTTCCAAAATGCATCCTTAGAGAGATGTACATTCTTCTACCCCTTCCCTCTTCCCGGCAGTCTGGAATGTGGACTTGACGGCTGGAGGCTCGGCAGCCCTGTGGGAGAACACCACCTGCTGAGTGTGGCGGAGCAGCAGGGGAGAAATGTGGTCCTTGACGCCATGAAGCAATATGCCAGTCCTGGAAATAAACTCCTATCTTGTTTGTCACCATTATTGTTTTTTTTCTGTTACTTGTAATCAAATAATCTTACCTATGGATCACCAAAGGCACCTTTTTGGTACTATAAACAAATGGAATACAATGAAAGATTCTGCTTCATTTCTTATCAGTGTTCACTTTGATCAAACACTGTTTTCCAGGCTTCGAATTTGGGCAGAGACAGTGGCACAACTTGTGTATCACAGCACCCCATGGGTCTATGGGAATGGCACTGCTGCAGCTGCACAGTGACTCTGAGTCTAATGGTCCCTATTTAACATTAATACAACTTTCACTTTCCATAATGATATAAATTGTACATTTAGAAATTGTTGCATAGAAAAAATAAACATGTCTATAGTAATTATTTAACTGCATTTTTTTTATTAATCAGATGTCATCTATTTACTATTGAAATATCATAGTTCATGTATGTGTTAAATGTTACCCCTTCTACAAACTTTGCTTTGAACACATGTGGACTGTAAATGTCCTATAGTAGCTGGGGACCCCACCCCCAGGCTCCAGGGCACAGCAATTAAAGCTACCAACAAAGTATTTGAACTGTGACAACCGTTAAGTTCACATAAGTGAGCACTTTAGGGCAGCATTTTAAGTACAAGGGCTTTGGAATCAGAGAGATATATGTTTTAGTTTCTTTTCTACTTAGCCCTACTAAGAACGAGGGTTGCTCTAACCCTCAGTGTTCTCCTATTTAAAGTGTGAGCTCTAATAGTTGAGAGAATCAAATGAGATTCACATACAAGCACTTAATACAGAAGCTGCCAGAGAGCAAGTACACAGTGCATGTTAATAGTTATTACTGGGTGTTCAACAATGTTGTTAGTGATTCGGTGAATGACAACAGTACTTCTTCATTTTGCAGACGAATAGACTGAGACAATTTATGTCCCTGGAGGCCTGTTCTACTTTTGCCGACTAACAGCTAGGCCCATGCTCTTTCCCTTAAACATCACAGGAAAACAGACTCTGAAGGCAAGACCTCTGGTCTGAGGCAGCTGTTGTAACAAAATTATTGTCATTACCATCTCCTAAAATTTGTTTTTTTGGTACCCGCTTTATGTAGCAATACTTCTTACTGCCTATGTGCTGTTAAACAAATATCTTGTCAATAACAGATACAGAAATAATGTGTTTTTATGTTGCAAGTCTAATGTAAAAAAAACAAACAAATGATCTCAGGTGAACAATTATTTTAAATAATTTCCCAAGATATGAAGAGTTTTTAAATTGGGAACACTTTCTGTACAGATATTGCATTATTACTTCACCAGAATGCTTCAGTGGGTTTTTTTCTTTTTCCAGCAAGAAAAATGCTCCCAAAATATAATCTTACAGTCAGAGAAATATGCACCATACAAAGCAAACAAGTATGTTTTCTTAACAGTTTTGGGGGTCAGATTTCTTTAACATTAGGTGAAGGTTATGAACAGAGCTGGGAAGGGCTGGATGTTAAATGGGAATCATTACCATGATTTCTAAGTACCAAAATCAGGAATAAATTTTGGCAGTCTAAAATTATTATTTGTGATATTAAAAAATGATATTCATGACCGTCAAACCTTAAATGTATACCTCGATTATGATTCTACTCATGTCATTTTTGGCATTCTCAGACACATATATTGAGATTATAGGTGTAGATACAGATATGGATAGATACATATTCACATACTCAAACCTTAATTTTTGCACCAAAATTCATCTTAGTTAAATATACTCAGTATGAACCATCATCCTCAAAATTATTTTTTTCTTTTAAATAGAGCCTACCCTCAATATGCTCAATGAATGGTTTTCAAGTGAGTGAAGAATCAAAATTCAAGTATTTCCTAATGGGGGAACTTAATGTCTTACATAAAACAAAAGATTCTGCTTTATTTTTAAGCAAAAAGTAATTGAATAATACATACGGGTCTGTGGTGAAAAAAAAACAAAACCTTTTCTATTCAGCCCCAGTCATTTCCGCATTTTAGAAACAATCACGTTTAGTCACCTCTGGGTGTGCTTTTTTTCATCCCTTTAAAATTGTTCTATTATTAATATATTAACTTTTGGCTTATTAACTCTGGACATTGTCTACTAACTTCTTGCTATGGTAGAGGTGCTTTAATTCTCACTTGGCCCATCTTCATTCCTCCACCTTAATAGAGGTGACCTCTGTGACCTCAAGCAACATTCTTAAATTACCTCTCTTGTTCCATCAACTTATAGATGGTCTTTTTGATGCCTTTCTCAGTGCAGCCTAATATCTTACCTCACTGCCTTCCACCTACCAGCCTCATCGATTGCAACTTTACACTGGCATTTATATTTTCTCCTGTAATCACTGAAAATATTTTATAGCTTATCTGTAGTCTATTTAAAAGTTGAGTACCAGAAAAACCATATTTTCATTAATATGACTATGTAGCTACTTTTTCCTGAAGCATCAAGTAACATATTAGCATTGTATTTCTTTCTTTATAGGTCAATATTATGGGCTTCCTGGTCTCTCCTCTATAGTTCTAATAATAATTTTGTTGCTCCTGCTTTAAGTTTCAATGGATTTTTCTTTTCATAATTTACCAATGGTATTTATCAGAACCTTGAGTTCTTTAAGCTCTAACTCATTCTGTCACTTACATCAAAGTCCATTTTACCACAGACAACTGTCTTCCAGAGCCTACTCGAAGGTTTAGAGTAAATGTTAAAAAAAAAATGACTGTAGAGTTATTAGCAGCAGATCTGGCTACTAGCTAAAAATAAATATTATTATAACATTATTATTGTAAGTTCTCAGCTAGACAGAAGGCACCATTAAATTAAAGCCCATTTTTCTTGATTACTATTATATCTTTGTCATCTAGCACAGCACCTAACTGTAGCTTTTCATCAATAGCTAATGAGTAAATATTTGATGCATATTTCATGATGGTCTACAAGAATTTAAAAAGTTGTTTAGTTGTCTTCGTATTTAACATTGCATGTAACCAGCAGGATCATATGTTATAGAAAAAATTAAATAGATACTCTGCTTACTTTTTAAAATTTATCTGTATTTTTGATACTCATTTGGAAAAAATTGATTCATCCATAGGCAACAAGATAAAAAGAAATAGTTTCTTGTGCACTTACAGAAAGAAAGTCTTTATATAGCATATAGTATATTCCATGGCTCTGTCCTGCTGGATTAACATAAAGCAAGTTATACTTATAACATGTTAGCAATTGTATGAACACGGTTCATGAGCATAACAATAATTCAGAATTTTTCTTTTGGAACCATGGGTAGATGGCATATAAATGAAGGTTTATTGCTTCCTGCTTTGAAAAAAATGACATGGTCTGAATTCTTCATAATTTTCAGAGTAATTTCAATGTGTTAGCTTTTACAATGTTTAAATATCAATTTTCAAGGAAATGAATAAAAGGTAATGTAATTTATAGATTGTGGCGTAGGTATATGTGGCTTGCCTCCTCACACAACCACATCAGAATTATAACTAAAACATAGAACAACCATCACTCAGAACCATCAGAAATCAAGTTGAATGGAAGCCTGACAACCATGGAGTTAAAGAAACCACATCCATCCAAACTGGTAGGAGGGACAAAGATGTAGAATGGGCTAGTCCCACATCCATGTTTGGTGGATAACATTTCAGGAGGAGTATCTTGGGAGCAAGGAGTCTCAGCTCCACCCCAGGTGCCCCAGACCAGGATTCCAGTGCCAGGAAGATAAGCCCCAAAAATTTCTGGCTGCAAAAACCAGCGGGGATTGAGTTGATGGAAGAAACTTCTGGAGTCCCAAGCAGTTCCTCTTAAAACCCACAGATGGACTTACTCACACTCACTCCCTCTGAGGTCCAGCACCAGAGTAGCACCTTGAAAGGCACCAGTGGCATATAGGGAGAAACTGATACCTCAGGCATCAAGGTGAGTAGAGGCCATTATCCTTTTTCTGAACCCTCCCCAAAGAGAGCCACAGAGCCAACAGGCTGATGCCATATCTCAGACCCCACATACCTCACTAACACCCTTGGCCCTACCATGGAGATCCCCAGAGATCCCATCCTACCCAACTTATGGGCCAACCCAAGCTGTTTTTCCATATGAATGGCTGGTCTTGGCTCATGCTTCACAACTTACTAAATCCTATCAAACAAGCAAAAGCCAGCCTCAGTGAGCCCCGAGCCCTAATACTGCTTGCTAAGTGGCCCCAGGCCTGGCACTAGAAGCAGCCAGCCTGGATTCACAGCTTGGATTCAGCTGGGAATCTCCAAGCGCAACACAAGTAGCAGCCATCTCAGATTGCTTTATAGCTCAGGCAAGGAGGCCCTGGGTAAAACTTAGGTGGGGGCTACAGCCTGGGAAGACCCAGAGCCTGCACACCCAGCAGACAGCTATAGACCAGGTGGGAACACCACCACCCTGCCCCTGCATAGCTGATCCTCCACCGAGGGTAGAGGTTGGTGATCAGAGGACACAGCCAGTCGTCGCAGCTGACTAGCCTGGATAAATTCCTCCCATTGACCTGTCAACAGCAATCAAGGCTCAACTACCAGAGGAGAGGGTACTTAGCCCACATGAAGTTGGGTGCACCTCGTTTACCCAACTTGGGTGATAGGGGAGGCTGTGACACTGGACCCTACAGGACACCTACTATATTAGGTGACACTACCAAAACATGGAGTCAAAGCAGCTCTACCTAATACATAGGAATGAACACAGGGAGATAAAGAAAGATGGCGTAAGTGAAAGAATAGATCAAAGATCCAGGAAAAGAACTAAACAAAATGGAGATAAGCAATCTATCAGATGCAGAGTTCAAAACACTGGTTATAAGGGTCCTCAAGGAACTTAGTGAGGACCTCAACAGCATAAAAAAGATCCAGTCAGAAATGAAGGATATACTAACTGAAATAAAGAACAATTTACAGGGAAACAACAGTAGAGTAGATGAAGCCAAGGATCAAATCAATGATTTGGAACATAAGGAAGCAAAAAACAACTATACAGAACAACAAGAAGAAAAAAGTATCCAAAAATGAAGGATGGTATAAGCAGCCTCTGGGACAACTTCAAGCAGTCCAACATTCACATCATAGGGGTGCCAGAAGGAGGAGAGAAAGAGCAAGAAACTGGATATCTATTTGAAAAAATAATAAAAGAAAACTTCCCTAGTTTGGTGAAGGAAACAAACATGCAAGTTCAGGAAGCACAGAGAATCCCAAACAAGATAATGGATGCAAAGAGGCCCACTCCAGACACATCATAATTAAAATGTCAAAAGTTAAAGATAAAGAGAGAATCTGAAAAGCAGCAAGAGAAAACAGTTAGTTACCTATAGAGGAGTTACCATAAGACTGTCAGTTGATTTCTCGAAAGAAACCTTTCAGGCTAGAAGGGACTGGCAAGGAATAGTCAAAACCATGAAAAGCAGGGACCTACACCCAAGATTACTCTACCCAGAAAGGTATCATTTAGAATCAAAAGGCAGATAAAGAGCTTCTCAGACAAGAAAAAACTAAAAGAGCTCATCATCATAAATAATTATTATGTGAAATGTTAAAGGATCTTATTTAAGAAAAGGAGATCAAAACAATGAACAATAAAATGGCAATGAATATGTACCTGTCAGCTATCGAATCTAAAAAAAGATGGAAAGGAGGTACAGGGGAATGGGTGAAGAGGTGGGGGGTTAAGAAGTACCAATAGGCAGTTACAGAACAGCCATGGGGATGTAAAGTACAGTGTAGGAAATGGACTAGCCAAAGAGCCTATACACATGACCTATGGACGTGAACAATGGTGGGGGATTGCCTGAGGAAGCAGGGTGTGCAGGGTGGAGGGGGGCAAAGGGGGAAAAATTTGGACAACTGTAATAGCATAATCAATAAAATATAATATAAAAAGTAATGTATTTTATGATATTCAGAATTGTTTAACTTTTAATTGAGATAATTGTAGATTCTAACGCAGTTAGAAGTAACATAGGGAACTCTGTTAAGTGCTTGGCCCAGTTCCCTCCGTCTTGCATAACTATGGTACAATGTCAAATCAGGAAACTGACATTGATACAATCCACCAACTTGCTTCTGATTTCACTAGTTCTAAATGCATTGATGTGTGTGTGTGTTTGTAAATTGTCACATTCACAGATTCATGTAACCATCACCACAGGCAAGATATAGAGCAGACCATTAAAATTGTTATTGTTTTTTAACATGAGATTTGCAAGAGTAAATGTATATCCTAACCACATTTTAATTAACCACATTAATCCATGTTCCAAAGTCAAGCACAATTAAGCAAAATACAGCTATTGGTTCAGTTTCAACTTACATAACATTTTTAAACCCTAAATAATTGTACACATAAGAACCACACTAAATGACTAATTACTAATCTCTATCACTATACTTCTTGA
Organism: Mormoops blainvillei; assembly: GCA_004026545.1. Taxonomy (NCBI): domain Eukaryota; kingdom Metazoa; phylum Chordata; class Mammalia; order Chiroptera; family Mormoopidae; genus Mormoops; species Mormoops blainvillei. The sequence goes on from PVJD01008458.1 coordinate 20,451, forward strand.
AACATAAATATTTTTCCCTAAGTTTTTTTAGAAAAGGGTTTCTAGAAGCATCTTTTATAGATAATTCTTGACCAACCCCCAACGCGGCTGTCAGTAGCTCTTGATTTCCCTCAGATGTCGGTAAAATACATCTTTCTAATTCAACCAGGATTTCTTGGCAACTCTGAAAACTACGGGGAGCTTTGGGGGGGAAATCTGACAAGTATATTCCCAGCTATTAATTTTTGCTTTAATGAGATAGTTAGCTATGTCTTAACCTGCAATGTACTCAGCAGCCTCACTTGTCCAGGCAAACATTTGAGCACTAGGTATCCCTTCCATGTTCCTAAGGACTCCCCCCTACCCCCGCTGCTCCGCAAGACAAGCAAAATGAAAGAGAAATTAGAGAAACATCACGATGCTGCTGGTCTGCATGAAAACACCGTGATTATCTTTTTCTAATCAGATGGGAGTAATTTTCTTGCTCTCCATCTGACTAATTTTCTCCACTCTTCCCCCTCCCATCAAGTATCTGGCTGCTAAATGTTTACAGATTAATTTGCATGAAATGGTCCCTTAACAACAATCACTCACAGGATCAAATTCCTCTGCAATTTGATACGAACTTTTTTTTTACGATACACCTGCTTTTTAAATAAAGATTTAAAGTTGAAAATAAAACTCAAATCCCAAAATGCCACCTACTTAAGGCCATATCTTTTAAAATCAATGGAAAAGAACATGGTCTTTAAACTGATAAAAGTACTTTCAAGCCCCAGAATATTCTATCTGTTTTAGATCACATTTATGCAACAGAAAAATTTATATAGTGCTGATTAGTTTTAAAAAACACAGTTGTAGTCTGCTGTCAAAGTCACCAGGTCACCAGATGTTCCAGTCTCCCCCTCCACAGCTCTCACTCCTATGCCCTGCAGGATGAAGTCATTGATGTCAGCAGGAGGGATAAGGGAATGGCAATGACAAAAAGTTTATGCTGTAACAAAACTGGCCTTTTTCAAGCACTAATTGATCCTATGATTTTGTCAAATCAAAGACAATTTAAAGCATTACCTTGCAATTCTGTCAAATAATTGCTACCTTGTTAACTTGATTTATTGATTGGTTTTAATCCCAAATTACAGCCAGTCAAGGGATTCTGGAGGACTTGAATACAAAGGGAATCTCCGCGCCTCCCATACACAGAGCAGGGCAAACAGTGGACATTTTTCTTAGTAAGGAAGAGATGCCTGGGTCAGTAGGGTTCCCAAACCCACCCGTTCTCCAGCCAAATCAGTGATGGCTTTTCAGCAATAGGATCCTTGAACTGAGCCAATTAATTATCAACTACCAGCTTTGCCATGGCTTTCGTTGTTGTTGTTCAACCTGGTCCCCAGAAAGCTCAAGATTAAAGGGAAACTCTTACTCAGTTATTGATTTAGTTGCAAAAATTTTAGTGTAATGTTTCAAAATAAGTAAAACTGAACATGATTTTTTGTTTTCATAAGAACAGGCTAATTATCAACTAATATGAAGAGCCACAAGGTTTCCTTCGGGGATGGTTTAGTGTCAGGACCCCGTGATCTGAACCTTGACATCTTCACTAGCCTGAAGGGCCAGAATTCACCCGGAGAAGCTCAGTGGTCTAACTGCGTTATCCCGATGCCACAAGGTGCTGTGGGAAACTGGGGGGAAGAGGCACTAAACTCGCTATTATTCAGTATCATCGTACCTGCCGTTCTGAATATTTACAACAAACCTGGGACTTCCTCAGGCTGTTTGTCAGAGAGGCAGAGCAAAGAATACTACCCCCATTTTACAGGTCAGCGATGTAATACTAGTACTAGTCAGAGGAACAGAGAGAGACAGAGAAGGAGAGAGGAGAGGGAGTATTCAGGACATCCAATGACATAGCTCCAGTCCAAAGGCTGGTAGTCTCAAGACCCAGAAAGAACTGATATTTCAGTTCATGTTCAAAAGCAAGAAAAAATGTCTCAGTTTAAAGACAGTCAAGTGTCAGAAAGTCTCATTCACTTTGGGGCAGGAAGGAGGTAGTCAGCCTCAACTGATTGGATGAGGCCCACCCACATAATGGAGGACAACTGGCATCACTCTACTGATTTCAATGTTAATTACATTCCAAAACAGCCTCACAGACACACCCAGAGTAATACTTAACCAAATATCTGGGTACCTATGGTCCAGTCAACACAGAAAATTAACCATCAAAATGTATGAAATAATCTTATTGTTGTGATCATGTTATACCATATACATATAACAAATAATTACATGTACACCTTAAACTTACACAATATCAATTATACCTCAGTAAAGTTGGAAAAATTAATCATCACAATATTATTTCAACATATGCATTAAACACACACCACTAGAAACATCTGCATCCCCTGCAGTCTATTTTGTAAACTTTATATTTAGTGACAGTAAACCTGGCTTGACAGAGAGGCCAGCAGAGAATATACATGAATGTTTTGCCTATTTGTGATGTATGGTATTACATTCCTAGGGGAAACACTGTTTGGCATAATCTGCGGTGCTACCATCTTTCAGATTAATTGTTCTGACCTTGGTCTACAAACATAAACAGAAATGTATCTCAGATAATTCTAGTTTCCATCGTAATTATATTCTGTGCACATTCAGGTGGAGAGGAGTTAAGGAGCATCTGTGTTTGCCAGTGGGAGCAAGAAACCTTGAACCAAAAACAAATGCATAAATCTAATCTGAGGTAGGATTCTGGCTATTAGATGAGCACTGACCATGGGCAGGGAGATCAGAAATCGCAAATCTTTACACAACCAGAAGATAACGTTAATGATAAATTACCATAATCTTATTCCTATAAAATGAATTTTCTGAATTGGCTTGAAAACCTATGTATGATTACATCTATTAGATACTGGGTATGATAAACACCTTTTAATAAATCCTAAAATTTGCTGCAGGCTTGCCAGTGTTAAAAATTAACAACTGTCAAATGACTATGTATGGAGAGCGCCCTGAATTGCACTGCATTCATCAAAACTAATTCTATTTTCAGGAATTTACAAAATCGTTATGACAATATGGTGATTGATGATAATTGGAAAGAAATTCAGGATCCTAACAGTAACTTTGTAGTTTATAAGCATTTGGTTTACAAATCTTTATCTGACTTACTATATATTAGAAATCAATGTGTATCTGATTTTCAGATTGTGCAGGCACGTTTATTTCAAATGTGTGTCAAAATAATATAAATTGGAAAGGGAATGATCATGTCCCAGCTTCAGAGAAGGAAATAAAGTGACTATGGAATGCTTGGAGAAATAATCTTTTGTCTAGCAGAGAAAGTAGTCACAAGGCTTGAAACAACCAAGGCAGTTCACCTACAATGAAGGCTTATTTTTCATTTTGCTGACCATGGGGTCAAGAAAGAAAGAGAGAAAGGGGGGAAGGGTTGTGTGTGTCTTTCCAAGGCACGGAGCAGACCAGACCACGCGCGGCAAGCAGTCCAGCTTTCCCCTGGCAGGCATATCTATATGCAGAAGGCAAAACAAAATTATCCCAAAGAAAGTAAAGAGAGAGCCTAAAATTTTTTATTGTACCCTGAAATGTGAAGTAGCTGCAACATTTATAATGATATTTATTATTGCAAAGGATGAGAAGAAAAAGGAGGAGTCAAGTGGCATTTTGCACAGACATCAAATTAAATGAGTGAGAAAAATTAAAATTACTCTCAGGAGTAGGGATAAAAGTCAATATCCAGCTAAGCAATTATTGACAACATTTGATTCAGTGAGTAAAAATGCCATCATTGTATTGAGATGTTACCCTTTAAAATATATTTTATACTGAACCCTTTTGTCCCTCACTGTAGGAGAATATACAAATTTTCTACCGTTATTTTGCTAGTTATGCTCCATATTTCTCAGTTATATTGAGTAATCTATACATCTAAATCCAAAGCATTACCTTTACCTAATGTCGGCTTCAGAAAAAGCAGACAAAATTTCTAGAAAAAAATCAATTTCTGTTGTGTAACTTTCCATTTCCAAATACATAAAGTGTATTAGTCAGAACACTTTAAGTTACACATGAATGAAACACAGCTAAAACTGGCTTCGGTAAAAGGCAACTGAGCCATATAACTTGGAAGTACAAAATGAAATTCAGGTACAGCCAGATCAAGAGTTCAATGGGTCTCTTCCCATATTCTGGCTCCGTTCTTTGCTCCTCTTTGTATATTGGCCTCATCCTCTCCTTCAACAAACTGACTCTCTCTATATGGAAAGATGGACGCTCGCTACTCCAAGCTTATATTTTTATAGTTTACAATCTGAAAGGAAAATTTCTCTATGTTAGTATTCGTACGTAAAAATTACAGAAAGGTTTTAATTCACCCTGTTATTCTAGACAGATATCTATTCTACTGGTAATGATAAAAGAAATTTCATATTTAGAGAGGTCTAAGACATCATACCTATGATCAGGACTGGGGGCGACAAGACTAATAGGTACGTTGTATTATATGTTTTTAAAAAGGGACCATCTCCCATTAAGATAAAGGTATTAGAGAGGCCAAAACCATAAATTTCTTCTGCTTTGACAAAAAAATTCCATAAGATATATTAATTTTATATTTCTCTTTCTCATTTGACTCCAGAATCTTTTTCATAGGACTAGATATCTACTGTTCCTACATAAAGCAGGTATTTATTTATAATGTAGCCATCATTTACTCAGAATGTCATATTAAGCATTACAAATAGTTATAAACAAAGATAAAACAATTCTTTCAATAACCTTATAACTTATGAAGCTGTTGTGGATAAAAACATGGAAATACAATGTATTTTATCAATTACTTTATAGCATATTCCACAAAAAAAATCTTATACAAATATAAATATTCTCATTTATGAGTAAGCATTTATTTATTTTCTGTATTTATTTACTTAATTATTTCTCTTCCTTAAGGTTCTATTTGGCAAATTAACACACCAGGAAACTAAATGGTACTGAGATAATCTGAAAAAATTTAGACATCTTTTGATTTGTCCGAAACTCAATTTGCGCAAAGGTGACCTAATTAAGTAAGCTTTAAAACACCCCCAAGAGAATGCTCATGTTGCTGAATAGAAAGCTGTAATACAATATTTCTATTAAATAGCATTTATTGCCCTATTCTACATAAATGCTTTAGCAATAGAAAAATCTCTGCAAATATATCTAAGAACAAGGACAGCAGGATAAGAATTTAAACATTATACCTAAACATATATTTTAACATCACACTTGCTGAGCCTTCTTTCCTTCATTAGACTTTGGATTATAGACTTTTTTTAATGTGACCATTGGTCAATAAATCAATAACTTTCTTGAGTGCATTATATTTATCTATCACTCTAAATGTTTCTATAAATTGTTTTTTTTTTTCCTTCTGGACTTGAAAGGGAAGAGGGCCATGCCAGAAAGAAAAGTATTATCTGGAGAAAACATTTAGATCATAAGCTGTTCTGCATCATTGAGAAAATATTGAAGTAAACATATTACCCAGGGAGGAGTTCTGCCAAGCCATCCAGAACAACTTTTACTAAAATATAATTACAGGGGTTGTAAATATATTTGCTTTAATGTTTGGTACTACATCTATAATTGCAAGCCCTCCATTTACCTGACGCACATTTTAACAAATAATTTAATAAAGGGCTTTGAAATACTGGACAGCAGAGTGCTTCTTGGTTCTCAGTGAGTTACACCCGTGACAACAATCTCATTGACAGAAAGGCCATTAACCTTCATGCACTCTATGGTGAAGCCACACCTGAATCACCACTGAGTTCCCCAGATATACCCATCACTCTTGTTGTTTTTCCTTTCTGACTCACTGGGTTGTTTTTACAGTTTTTCAAAATCAGGATAGCATAGGAAGCGAAAATGTCAACCTAAATTTTTATTTAACTTGTTAAAGCTTCTATTTAGAGTTTTATATACGGAGAAGAAATCAGAAGCATAAATACCCTTGTTGAGCTTTCTCACTAATCATAGATTTTAGCATAAATGAAAGGTCACATAAGAGATAACAGAGCAGGTAGGTTAAAAAGTACAAACCTAGGCCTGAAGTGAATTAAGGTAGTAGAAAAAAAGTGAAAACTCTGTATGGCAAAATAGCACAAGTCTACACCCCACCCCAAAAAACCAAATGTGTTTCAGAATTCAGATTTTTCCGATTTTGAGAGGATAGTATGAAGATTCAAGATGGTGGCAAAGTAGGTGGAAACTATACTGACCTCATCCCAAGACTAAACTAGAATTACAAGTAAATTATAGAAAAATCACCCTGAATAGCCAACTGAACAACAGTTGGAGGGAAACCTCATAACCGAGTACTTACAGAAGAAACCACATCACTACAAAAAGACCAGTAGGAAATACAGAGGTGTGAGAGTGCCGGCTACACTCCCATTAGCAGCAGCTGAAGTCTGGGTGTGATATTTCAGTTGCTGGGAAATTCCCCCAAGAAGTATGGGGCCTAAATCCCAAACTGGGCTCCCAAGCCTAGAGCACCAAAACTTGGAAAGGAACCCAAATAATGTGTGGCTATGAAAAAGCAGTGGGGTTTCTGTCTGCCAGTGAGAGATGGCTAGAGATGCAGAGAACCTCTTAAAAGGCCAACATACAAAATTTCATTTGCAGTCACTTACCCTGGCTCGGGCAGAGGGAGGTCAGCACAGACTAGAACCATGTGAGTAGAGTCTGAGGTCTGTGGTTCTAGGGAGAGAGCATAAAAGCCAGCAGGATCCCTGTACTCAGTCATTCCCCATTCTGAAGAAACCATCTTTTACAGGTAGATCACTACCCTCCATGAGGAATCAGTGGGGGGAAAGTAATAGGCCTGCCCACAGGTATCCTTCTCAACACACCCTGTCAACTTAAGCCCAGCTGCTGAGGAATACAGCTGGAAGTACTTGCAGTGATTAAACCTAACAGAAAGCCTGCAGGAGCAGATCTGGAAGATTTGAGAATGTAACTGACCCTCCCCAAGGAGTGCTGCTGGTAAAAGCTGGCTTTGATGGGTGGCTTGGTTCTTTCTGCACACACCCAGGCCCAACATAAGGAGCTATAACCTGTGGGTTGCTGATAGCTTCACACAGGTTGCCCAGAGCCAGTCACAGGCGTCACCTGACATAGGACTGAACCAGAGATTTTGAAGATCTACCTAATACATAGAAGCGAAGACAAAGAAGCAGCCAAATTGAGAAGACAATGAAACAGGCCCAAAACGGAAGAACAAAAGAATTCTCCAGAAGAAAAACTAAATGAAATGGAGAAAAACAATTTATCACATGCAGGGTTTAAAGTAATGATTATAAGGATGCATGATAGCATGAAAAAAGACATAAAAAAGGACCAGTCAGAAATAAAGAATGCAATACCTGAAATAAATAATACACAGAAAGGAATAAACAGTAGATTAGATGAAGCAGAGGATCAAATCAGTGATTTGGAAGACAAGGTAGAAAAAAACACCCAGGCAGAGCAGCAAAAAGAAAAAAGAATTTTAAAAAATGAGGAGAGTTTTAGAGACCTTGGGCACAATATGAAGCATAACAACATCCACATCATGGGAATACCGGGAGAACATGAGCAAGAGATCGAGACAGAAATGATGACAAAACAATTCCCTAACCTGATGAAGGAAAAAGGCACACAAGTCCAGGAAGTACAGAGTCCCAAACAAGATGGACCCAAAGAGGCCCACACCAAGACACTTTATAATTAAAATGGCAAATTAAAGACAAGGAGAGAATTTTAAAAGCTGCAAGAGAAAAGCAGGTAGTTACATACAAGAGCACTCCCATTAGGCTGTCACTTGATTTCTCAACAGAAATATTTCAGTCCAGAAGGGATTGGCATGAAATATTCAAGGTGATGAAAAGCAAGGACCTATAACCAAGGCTAATTTACCAAAAAGGCTATTAGTTAAAATTGAAGGAGAAGGGGACTTCCAGTCAAGATGATGACTTAGGCAGACATGGCTCACCTCTTTTCACAAGCACATCAAAATTACAACTGAAATAGAACAAACATCACTCAGAATTGTCAGAAATCAAGTTGAATGGAAGTCTGATAACTATGGAATTCAAGAAACTACATCCACCCAGACTGGTAGGAGGGGCACAGATGCAGAATAGGATGGTCCCTCACCCACCTCTGGTGGATAAAAACTTAGGAGAGATATCTCAGGGCCAAGAAGTCCCAGTTCCACACCAGGTCCACCAGCCCAGGGTTCCAGTGCCAAGAAGATAAGTTCCCACAACTTCTGGCTGCAAAAACCAGCAGGGATTGAGTCGGTGCAAGTAACTGCTGAGGCTCCAAGCAGTTCCACTTAAAGAACCCACACACAGACTCACCTACACAGCCTCAGTCCCTCTTAACTCTAGTACCAGGATAGCAAGAAGCTTGAAAGACACCAGTGGCATACAGGGAGAAACTGAAGTGTCTGCCATCAAAGTGAGCACACGTCATTGTCACTTTTCTAAACCCCCAACAGAGCCACAGAGCCAACAGGCTAGTGCCATATCTGAGACTCCATCAATCTGGCTAACACTGTTTGACCTACCTTGGGGATCCCCAGAGACTCCACCCCACCCAAATTATGGGGCCACTCACACTCTTTTCCATATGAATGACTGGTCTTGTCTCATTCTGAACAACCTTCTAAATCCTCTCAAACAAGCAACAGCTGGCCTCAGTGAGTCCCAGACCAGCACTAGCAGAAGCCAGCCTGGATTCACAGCTTGGCTTAACCTGGGAATCTCCAAGCCCAGCAAAAATAGCAGTCACGTCAGATTGCTTTAAAGCTCAGGTAGGGTGGCCCTGGGAAAAACACAGGTGGGAGCTGACCTTGGCCTGCACCAGCTGGTAAACCCCTGGGCTAACACAACCAGTGGACAGCTGCAGACCACATCAGGGAATCAACACTCTGCCTCTGCAGAGCTGATCCTCTACAGAGTGCAGCATTTGGTGGTAAGCGGTCACAGCCAATCCTTGCAGATGACTGGCCTGGGTAAATCCCTCCCATTGATCTGCCAACAGCAACCAAGACTCAACTACAGGAGCAGGGCGTACTCAGCCCACACAAAGGGTATACCTCGATTACCCCCCTTGGGTGATAGGGGAGGATGTGCCGCTGGACCCTACAGGACACCTACTATATTAGGTGACACTGCCAATACATGGAGTCAAAGTAGCTCTTCCTAACACATAGGAACAAACATGGGAGATAAAGAAACATGGCCCAAATGAAAGAGTAGATCAAAACTCCAGAAAAAGAACTAAACAAAATGGAGATGAGCAATCTATCAGATGCAGAGTTCAAAACACTGGTTATAAGGGTCCTCAAGGAACTTAGTGAGGACCTCAACAGCATAAAAAAGATCCAGTCAGAAATGAAGGATACACTAACTGAAATAAAGGACAATTTGCAGGGAAAAACAGTAGAATGGATGAAGCCAAGAATAAAACCAATGATTTGGAACATAAGGAAGCAAAAAATAGCAAATTGGAATAATCAAAAAAAAAAAAAGAATCCACAAAAATAAGAACATATAAGCAGCCTCTGGGACAAATTCAAGAGGTCAAACATTTGTGTACTAGGGGGCCAGGAAGAGAAGAGAAAGAGCAAGAAATTGGAAATCTATTTGAAAAAATAATAAAAGATAAACTTCCCTAATTTAGCAAATGAAATAGACATGCAAGTCCAGGAAGCACAGAGTCCTAAACAAAATGGATGTAAAGAGACCCACTCCAGACACATCATAATTAAAATGCCAAAGGTTAAAGATAAAGAGAGAATCTTAAAAGAAGCAAGAGAGGTTGGTTACCTACAGGGGAGTTCCCATAAGACTATCAGCTGATTTCTCAAAGGAAACTTTGCAGGCTAGAAGCAACTGGCAAGAAATATTCACTCATGAAGAACAGGGACCTATAGTTAAGATTTCCCTACCGAGTAAAGCTATCATTTAGAATGGAAGGGCAGATAAAGAGCTTCCCAGATAAGAGAAAGCTAAAGGAGTTCATCATCACCAAACCATTATTATACGAAATGCTAAAGGGGCTTATTTGAGAAAAAGAAGATCAAATTAATGAACAGTGAAATGCAAAAATACATATCTATCAACAATTGAATCTAAAAAACAAACAAAGCAAACTAGAAGAACAGAGACAGAATCATGGGTATGGAGAGTGTTTTGATGGTTGCCAGAAGGGACAGGGATCTGTGGGAATGGATAAACAGGTGAGGGGATTAAAAAATACAAGTTACATGGGGATGTACAGTATAGGAAATGGAGTATACAAAGAACTTATGCACATGACCCATGGACATGAACAAGGTGTAAGGATTGCCTGAGGGAGTAGGGGTACTTGTTGGAGGGGCATAAAGGAGAAGAATTGGGACAACTGTAATAGTATAATCTATAAAGTATAATTTTTAAAAATAAAATAAAATCGAAGAAGAAATAAGGAGCTTCCCAGACAAGAAAAAGTTAAAGTAGTTTCTTACCACTAAACCAATGTTAAACATTGCAACAAATGTTAAAAGTCTTGACATTTTCTTGACATAAGAAAAAGAAGAATAAGAAAAAGAAAAAAGAGTAAAGTTAAAAAATTAAATGGTGATAAATATGTATCTATCAATAACCACTTTAAATGTAAATGGCTTAAATGCTCCAATCAAAAGACATAGGGTAGCTGAATGGATTAGAAAACAAGACCCATGTATATGCTGCCTCCAAGAGACCTACCTCCAAATGAAAGATACACACAGACTAAAAGTAAAAGGATGGAAAAATATATTTTATGCAAATAGAAAGGAAAAAAAGCTGGTTAGCAATACTTATATCTGATAAAAAGACTTTAAAACTAAGGCTGGAATAAGAGACCAAGAAAGACACTATATAATGATTAAGGGAATAATCCAAAAAGAGGATATAACCCTGCAAACATTTATGCACCCAACATAGGAGCACCTAAATATGTAAAGCAAATCTTGATGGACATAAAGGGAGAGAGTGACAGAAATACAGTGACATCAATGGATGTATTTTGCAGACAGACAAGGAGGTAGTGGCCTTAAATCACATGCTAAATCAAATGGATATAATTGACATCTTCAGAGTGTTTCTCACAAAGAAGCAGAATATATATTCTTTTCAAGTGCACATGGAAGGTTTTCTAGGATAGGCCACATGTTAGGACACAAAAGAAGTCTCAATAAATTTAAGAAGGTTGAAATCTTATTAGCATCTCTGACCATAATGCAATAAAACAGAAATTAATCATAAGAAGAAAATGGAAATATACAAAAATAAATGGAAGCTAATGTTATTAACAGTGTTATTTGCTATTAACATGTTATTAAACAATGAATGCATCAACAGCAACATCAAGGAAGAAGCCAAATATACCTTGCAACAAACAAAAATGAGAACAAAACAACCCTAAATCTGTGGTACATGGAGATATCAGTCCTAACAGGGAAATTCATAGCATTGAAGAACTATCTCAAGAACCAAGAAAAAGTGCAAATAAATGATCTAAATTTACACTTAAAGGAACTTGAAAAATAACAGTAAACAAAGCCCAAAGTTAGTAAAAAGAAGGAAATAATAAAGACCAGAATAGAAATAAACAAAATAGAGTAATAAAATAATACAAAAGATCAATGAATCTAAGCACTGGTTCTTTGAGATGGTAAATAAGATTGAAAAAAACTTTAACCAGGTTCATCAAGAAAATAAAGAGAGGACCTAACTTAATAAAATCAGAAATAAAAGAGGATAAATAACAACTGACACCAAAGAAATATGAAGCATTCTAAGAAAATATTATGAGCAACTATATGCCAACAAACTGGACAGCCTGGATAATGGATAAATCCCTAGAAACATGCAATATTCCAAAACTAAACCAGGAAGAATTGGAGAATCTGAATAGTCAGATATACTTAGTGAAATTGAAGCAGTAATCAAAAAACTCCCAACAAATAAAAGCCCTGAACCAGATGGACTCACAGGTAAATTTCACCAAACTTTCCAAGAAGAACTAACACTTTCTAAAATTATTCCAAAATATTCAAGAGGAGGGAATGCTCCCAACTCATTTTATGAGACCAGTAATATCCTAATTCCAAACCTGGAAAAAGACACTACAAAAAAAGAAAAAATTATAGGCTAATATCCCAGATAAACATAGATGCTAAAATCTTCAACAAAATATTAGCAAACTAAATACAGCAATACATCAAAAAGACCATACATCATAATCAAGTGGAGTTTATTTCAGGGATGCAAGTTTGGTAAAATATTCACAAATCAATAAATGTGATGCACCACATAAACAGGATAAAAATCATAATCATCTCAATAGATGCAGAAATACATTTGATGAAAACCAGTACCAATTTATGGTAAAAACTCTCAGCAAAGTGGGAATAGAGGGAACATACATAAACATAATAAAGGCCATATATGACAAACCCACTGCTTACATCATACTCAATGAGCAAAAACTACAAGCATCCCCCTTAAGATCAGGAACAAGACAGGGCCATCTGGTTTCAACTCTCTTTTTTAACATGGTACTGGAAGTCCTAGCCACAGCAGTCATACAAGAAGAAGAAATGAAATGCATTAAAACTGGAAAAGAAGAAGTAAAACTGTCTTTATTTGCAGATGACATGGTGCTGTACATAGAGAACCCCAAAGATTCCACCAAAAAACTACTAGACATAATAAATGAATTCAGCAAAGTAGCAGGACACAAAATTAATACCAAGAAATCAGTTGCATTTTTGTATGCCAATAATGAACTAACAGGAAGGGTAATTAAGAAAATAACTTCATTTACAATAGCCTCAAAAATATTTAAGAATGGATTTAACCAAGGTTGTAAAAGACCTGTACTTGGAAAATTATAAAACACCAAAGAAAGAAATTGAAGAATATGCTAATAAGTGGAAATGCATACCATGTTCATGGATAGGTAGAATTAACAAAAGTAACCTATAGATCCAATGCAATTCCTATCAAGACACCAATGATGTATTTTGCAGAGCTAGAACAAATATTTCAAAAATTTATGTGGAACCACAAAAGAACATGAATTGCAATAGCGATCTTGAGAAAGAAGCACAAAGTTGGAGGAATCACGTTACCTAATATCAGACCACATTATAAGACCATAGTAATCAGTACACAACATGGCACTGGTATAAAGACAGGCACATAGGTCGATGGAACAGAATAGAGAGCCCAGAAATAAACCCACTCCTTTATAGTCAATTAATATTTGACAGAGTAAGCAAGCACATGCAATGGACTAAAGAAAGTGTATTCAACAAATAGTGTTGGGAATACTGGACAGATTTGTGCAGAATAATGAAGCTAGACCACCTTCCTATGTCATAAGCAAGAATAAATTCAAATTAGATTAAAGACTTAAATGTTAGACTCAACTGTAAAAATCCTAGAGGAAAATGGCAGTAAAATCTCAGACATTGCTTGTAGAATTATTTTATCTGATATATCTCCTAGGCAAGGGAAACAGAAAAAATAAACAAATGTGACTAAATCAAACTAAAAAGGTTTCGCACAGCAAAGGAAACCATCAACAAATAAGAAGACAACCCCCCGAATGGGAGAACATATTTGCTTATATATTTGATAAGGGGTTAATATCCTAAATTTATAAAGAACTTATAAAACTCAACAACAAAAAAACAATATAGTTAAGTAATGGGCAAAGGACCTGAATAGGTACTTCTCTAAAGAGGACATTCAGATGGCCAACAGACATATGAAGAGATGCTCAACATCACTAATCATCAAAGAAATGCAAATTTAAACCACAATGAGATGTCATCTCACACCTGTCAGTCTGGCTATGATCAATAAATCAACAAACAACAAGTGCTGAAGAGGATGTGGAGAAAGAGGAACCCTTTTGCACTCTTGGTGGGAATGCAGATTGGTGAACCACTATGGAAATCAATATGGAGTTACCTCAAAAACTTAAAAATGGAACTGCCTTATCACCAGCAATCATATGTGTGGGAAGTTATCCAAAGAAACCTAAAACACTAATATGAAAGAATGTAAGCACCCATATGTACACGGTGGCATTATTTACAACAGCCAAGAGATGGAAGCAGTCCAAACGTCCATCTGTAGATAATTGAAAAAACAACCATGGTACAGTTATACAACGGAATACTACTTGGCCATAAAAAAGAAGGACATTTTACCCTTTGCAACAGTATGGATGGACCTCAGGGACTTTATACTAAGTGAAATAAACCAGTCAAAGACAAACACGATATGAATTCATTCATGTGTGGAATCTAGTGAACAAACATATCTAACAAGCAAAATAGAGACAGACTCATAGATAGCAGAATTACAGCTCTGGTGGTGGGCTGGAGTGTGGTTGAGGGTGAAGGGATTAAGCAAAAAAGAAAAAGAACTCATGGACAAGAACAACAGTGTGGTGATTGTTGAGGGGGGAGCAGGGTGGGTGGTGGTGGGAGAGGGTATAAGCAGGGTGAATGGTAATGGAAAAAAATACAGTAAAAAAATAAACTATTGAATGAATGCTTTCGCCCGACTGGTGTGGCTCAGTGGATTGAGTGCCAGCCTACGAACCAAAGGGTCACTGATTTGATTCCCAGTCAGGATACATACATGGATTGCTGGCCAGGTCCCCAGTAGGGGGTATACTAGAAGCAAAAACACATTGATGTTTTCATCTCTTTCTCCCTCCCTTCCCATCTCTTTAAAAATAAATAAATAAAAATATTTTTAAAAATTTAAAAAAAGAAAAAGAGCATCTTCAGGGGAGGATAAAAAACATATAGCATAGTGTCCACACTATGTATTTTGTAAAACACCCAGCAGATTGTGGTGCAGCCCTTGTAATCATACACTCCAGCAGTCCACGGTTGTAGGGTAAACAGAGTCAGTCAGGCTCCCTCACCCAGGTGTCCCATAGCCTTGAGTTAACCATCATGCGTAGAATCATGCTTCGTTGTACAGTATCTTGGCACCCTGCCAGTTTTGTGTGCATTTAGTATGTAAGGGAGTTGGGACTCCCTGTCAGTGTGATACGCAGTTTGTCGCATGCATGGATCATTCCCCACCTAGAATAAAGGCATGTCAGACATCCCAACAGCTCCATGTATTTTCTTCCTCCTGCCCAAGTCCCGGAACCTGTCTGGCCTTGAAAGGTCGTAACACAACAGCGAAACTTGGGTATATTATAAGAGAGTCAAATGAAGACTCAATACATGCATCACTGATTCAATTTAGTTTTTCCACTAAATGTGTTTTCAGAAATCAGGAAAAATCTGTTTTCAGAGCTGTTTGGGTTTGGGATGCAAAAAAAAAAGGATATTGTTCAACTTCTCATACCTGGCTCCTTTGTCTGCTCAGTCGTCTTTCCTCAGAGCTTTTCCACCCTCTTTGGTAGTAAGCTCTGTGCAGACCTGCCTGGATCCCTTCAATGGCTAGGTTCAAGCTGAGATTACCTGATGAAAGCATGTATACTTCTGTAAATGCCTGAATCCACAAAGCACATTTGTATTAACTTTCCCTACCACTCTTGAGTTAAATCCCTTTAAAGAACCAACTACCACAAGAGTAAATATGTTTTGTAATAAGGCTGCAGAACATCTAGCATGCCAAAATATTTTTTAGATCAATTGTTACATTTAGTGAAGCCTTAGCCAATTCACCAAGTTACTGAGATGACTTTGTTTAAGGATAGATTGGAATAGGAAACAGGTAAACTATAGGCCAAACTTGGATGTTTCTGTCTTAGTCAATCAGGTTGCTATCACAAAATACTACAAGCTGGGTGAGTTATAAAAAAATAGAAAAAAATACTTCTCAGAATTTGTGGAGGCTGATACCAGTGCATCGGCATGGCTGTCTGAGGGCTCTCTTCTCAGACACCGACTTCTCCTTGCATCCCCACATTGCAGAAGGGACTACACATCTCTTTGGAGCCTCTTTGTAAAGGCACCAGTCCCATTCATGAGGGTTCCTCCCTCATGACTTAAGCACCTTCCAAAGTCCTTACCTCCTAATATCATTATCTTTGGGGGTTAGGATTTCAATATGTGAAGTTTGGGGGGAAACAAATGTTGAGACTTTAGCAGTTGCCATCAAATTCCATACTTAGTCAGTATTCCTATTTAATATTTTATACTTAGTACTTAAAGATATATGAATTGGGGGATGCTAAAAAAGACACACACAGCAGACTGGCGATACTTATAAATTTAACTTGTCTAATTCAATTCTATGTGCTTTAAATAAAAGAGAGAGAAAGAAATAATTTAAATAACACAGGTGAATCCTGTCATCATATTACTCATTGAGTGACCAGCCTAGCGTGGTTGTGGAATGAGGGGGAAACCTGGCCTCCCCCTGCTTGGCCTGGAGGACTTTGGCCCACACCGTGCACACTGGCTGTGCTTATTCTGATTACAGTGTTTAAAGTATGTATATAATTTGTTTTGTATCATATGGACCCTAAGAGTAGGAGAGATATTTTGTATAAAACCAATTCAGGTTGCCCTGATGCTATACTGTATGGGACATTTCAAGAGCAACTCTGTGTAGGACTTTTACTTTATACTCTTATTTATAGTTTAATCTAAGGCAGGTGTAATTATTCTCCATATGTAAATCATTCAGGGGATTAATGAACACCCTATTATTAACAGATGATTTCATTTAAAGGTGGATTGGGTAAAGAAATAAGTATGTTACCAAACTCAAATATATGGATGATTCAAAAAAAGACAGCAGAAGACATGCACATACATTTTTAAGTTCACTGCTTCCCTTTGTACTCACCCCAACAGTTCAAATAGAAATACAGACTCATCTCCAAATTGCTGTACTCTTTAAAACTACCAAGTCCTGAAGAAAATACTATGAAAATTAGAAAATCTACTAACTAGGCAATTGCTGCATTTATAGATTATAATCATTTATGGATTGAGCCTCAGACCAAAGATCACCTGTGGCCACACCTCTTACCCCACTGCGTAGCATGTCACAAATGTGTCACAAGGATACTAATATTCCTTTACACAAACTTAATGTTAAAACTAGGTTATTAAAGAAACTAGTTGCCCACTAAATTCTTGTTAAAGAAGAGCGGCCAGGACTTTTAAGGCTCCTATTCTGCTTTGGTATTTTTCTTTACAATCAAAACATTTCCACTGAGATTTCCCATAATATACATCTAATAAGCATAGGATCAACCCCTTTAGGCCAGTTTTTTCATGTGGAAAACAAAGTATTAAGTTAAATGACATTTAAGATCTTATTTGATCATATACTCTAACAGCATATAAATCTCTGAACCAATGGGTTGAAAGAGAATTAAGAGCCTGTGACAAATTCTACACAAGTTCATTCAAGCTACTTATCACTCACTATTACGTTATGTACTGAGATTTGTAGACTTGAAAGTTGAAATTGAGGCCCTGACTCTCCAAATTAACAACCCAAATCTCTGTTCTGCCAGTTTTGAGAACTCTCCTTAGGAAAGGATATTGTTGAGCTTCCTTTGTTACCTTACTTCCCGACAAAGCAGGACTCTGAATCCATTTAAAAAGTGGCAAGATATATACGGAAAATACTAATGTTAGGGTCAGAAGGCTTACATTTGAGATCTAGCCCTACGATTTCCTACCTTTATGATCTTGAGCAAATCATGAATTTTTCCAAGTCTCAATTTTCTACACCTATGAAATGGAAAATCACCTCTATTCATTCACCAACCCGCAGCAGACGTGAGAGCATTTTGTAAACTCCCAAGTCCTATTCAGGTGTGAGGAAAAATTAAAACTAGTATATACCCCATTCCCAGGAAATTATTTCTTCCAGGAAATATTAGGTACCCTGATTTCAATGAAAATTTTCAGAAAAATGAGTTTCCCTCTGTAAACTTCTCCCAGCTGTGACTTGTTATCTGGCTCCTCTGCACAGTGGCCTAGCTAGAGTCCCCCTTCCTTGTTTGTTTGTTTTTTTCTTTGGGGGGCGGGTC
The DNA here is from genome assembly GCA_004026545.1 of Mormoops blainvillei. Lineage (NCBI taxonomy): Eukaryota > Metazoa > Chordata > Mammalia > Chiroptera > Mormoopidae > Mormoops > Mormoops blainvillei. Next base: position 38,556 of record PVJD01008458.1, read on the forward strand.
AATTAACCCATATTGGGTTTCCTTCAAATACATACTCAGTGATTCCTCAGCTGAAACCGTACAAGGGAGTTGCCATCAATGTTGAATTTGTGTGTCACATTTAAAACCTCAGTTTCTTCAGATGGCTGATGACGACAAATTTGGAACATTTTTATTTTTCAGTAAAAGGAATAGGTCCACAAACATAGATGTAGTTCATCCCCTTACCTTCCAAATAAAACTTCTTTAAATTTAAAATCTTCCAAAGAAAATTCCATATTTACTCCAAAGCTATTTTTTTTTAATGTTAAACATCTCCTACTACCAGAAACTCCCTCCTGTATTATCTAACCTAACCAAAATTGTTCTTGCTTCAATGTCTCCCATCTTTATAAGATGTTGGGAACTATTAGAAAAGTTTAATACCTTAAATAAAGCTGAAAAAGAAAAATGTAGGTAAAAGAAAATAAAAATAAGCTAATTTTGAAAATATATTATTTCATGTGTGTTACTGGAAACCTCACAATTAATATGGTTCTAAACTGAAAATGTAGAAGGGACCCACACATAGTGAAAGAAGATAGGTTAATTTTTTTAAGCCTAAAATTTCTTGCACATCTCAGCAGATAGCTTTCTAACCGGGAGCCTATTTCTCATAAAACATTATAGTACTAATTTCCACTTATTACAAAACAGCTTTTTTGCCTGTATGACATTGCCTCTTGGACCCCATACATGACTTTAATTAAGATCTAACTTATTCATGACTATAATTCAGATCTAACAGCCAGTCTAGTCAGATCAGGGTAATTAGTCCCAGAGGGTATTGTAAGAGAGCTCATTTTTCTTTTCATCTTTATATTTTGGCAAACAAGTTGGGGTACTGTTTAATTTAAATAATTCTATAGTTCAGGGAACTCAAAAATGTAGAAGTGAATTAGCTAAATAAATTATTTTTAAGAGCCTCTTATGTAGGGCTCGTGTGCTGGTTAATTTGGTTTGTGTACCTTTACTGTGGTTCAGAACAGAAACAATCAGGGTGATTAACCAACATCAAGCTAATAAATTTTTAATAGCTTGTTACCAAGTTTATTAGGATATTAAAAGGCAAGAGCTTAACCCTTACATATCACATGCCCAATTGAATTTAAGTGGATATGAAAAAACAACCTAGTCTTAGTTTTTGTTGTTACTGAATACTTTACAACATTAAGAATTTATATAACCAGTCAACTGAAAAGTTGAAACATCTTGTATAGACCAAGGTGAGATAAAGCAAAGCTATTTTCTCTTGTAAAATATTATTATCTCAGTGTTCCTTTGTGTACTATCACTGCCTAACGCTATGGAACATCAGGCTTATTCTTGCTGGTTACTGTACTTGCAGCCACCTTCAACGTTAGAGAAGTTTCCTCCTTCCCCCCCCTTTCTCTCTCTCCATTACCCTTATTTTATAACACATTAGCACAGTAATTCTAGGTATTATAACCAGAGAACCCAGAGCCTCAAGGGCTTGTAGAATGTGGCTTATTAAATTCCTAGCCTAACATCTAGTTAGTCCATTCTGTTTAGTTTAGTTCAATATACTCTCAAGAGCAAGGCATTCAACCAAGAATAAATTGAAGATTCAGAATTACCGACGATGTGTAATACACTCTGTTTGGGCGGTACTAGGTAGATAAAAACAATATGATATTTCCAAGAAAGAAATATGAGTAGTGTCATGTGCCAAATTAATCTAGTAGATGGTTAATGTTGATGGCCACAACCAAAATTTATAGGACAAGTATCTTCCCATCCAAAAGACAATCATTCAAATGGAGTACAGCTAGGGCTGTAAATCAGGAGACCAAAATTACCATCCCAATAACATCTTGATCCCATTTACTTCTTACCTTATCTCTAATAAGGCATTAATCAGAGCTGTTGGTAGTTTTTGAATTGGAATGAGGTAAACTTTGAGTTTTAACACTTGAATTGAAATTCTAGCTTCATTATCTTATTAGCTGCATAACCTTAGAACTATTACTTTTTGAGTCTTTTATGCTTCCAACTAAAATGGAAATTGTGATTCTAAATTCACAGGATTGTAGCAAGGATTGAATGAGATCATGTATGCTGATTCAGGAAGAAGAGTACCTGGAATAAAGTATATTTCTTCCTCCTTGTTCTCTCCCTTCCTCCCTCCCTTCCTTCCTTCCTTCCTTCCTTCCTTCCTTCCTTCCCTCCTTCCTTCCTTCCTTCCTCCCTCCCTCCCTTCCTTCCTCCCCAGCCCCATCCTCCAGGTAGATCTCAACAAGGGATACTTCTCCTTCAAATTGCTAGCTATTAATATTGGTTGCAGAAGCTATTTCTGAAAAGAGTTGGTATAAGAACCTCCTTTCTCCTCCCCTCTTTCCCTTCTTCCCATTCCTTTTCCTTTTTTCTAATTTCTTTTCCTTCATTAATCAAACTACAAGAATAATAATAGCTGACCCTATAGATTATAAGGAATTAACATTGAGAATTACTTAAATTATATCCAAATATTATTGTAACAGCCAAAGGTAAGTCTCTACCTGGATTCTCTACTTGGGTAGAGAAAAGAGCATTTTCAAAAGCTTGCATCAAAGGGCAGGAGTGTCCAAGGAACAGTGAGGGATCCAGGCCAGGGAGAGAGTGGATGAATAGGGCAGTGAGGTAAGGAAGGAGGGTGTGTAGATGAATGAGCTGAATTGGTAGACTGAGACCAAGTAGAGAAGTGTGTTTTGTGTCTTATAAGTCAAGGTCTCCTTTGCATTTATTAGATCTGCCTTAACCAGTGGTCTCTAGCAATAACATCAATTGTATTTTATATTCGAGTCTCCCTTTCATTCTCATCTCACTCAGAGATTAATTTAGTTCTGAAAGGAACATGTCATATATAGTAGATTTATCTATAATACAGCCCATATCATGAGGAATATTATTGTAAAAGTTATTATAGGGGGAGGGGAAATTATTTTTATTGTTGTTTTTAAAATTTAATCTTTATTGTATTTTTTCCATTATCATTTAGTCCCCTTATACCCTCTCCCCATCCCAAAATCCCCACACTGTTGTCCATGTCCATGAGTCCTTTTTCTTTTTTGCTCAATCCCCCCACCCCCTAACCTCCTGCCTCCCTAGCTGGCATCCTGCTCTCCGTCTATGAATCTGTCAAGAGGAAATTATTTCATGTAAACAAACATACATCGGGAAACTCATGATTTATCCACTACAGAACCATGATGATTGATTATTATATCAGAACAAAATCAGGAAATTAATTGTACCCTAACTTCTATTTTAATTTTTCTATAAAAATGAAATAAAAAGGCATGGAATTTGATCAGCATGGAGGGGGGTGTTATTTTGTGTTTAATTGTTGGAAACTTCTACTGAGACAGAGCTGAAAATTGAATCTGTGCAGGCAGAGGCAACCTAATACAACACATGGAACAAACACCATCACCCGGGTCCAGCTTATATTTGCAGCCATTTCTCTATGTGATCCTCTCCCTTTACCAACCCCATACCTACAATCCATGAGCTCACACTTCACTACTTCTAGATCACTGAACTGTCACCTGTCTTTCAAGTCTTTGTACATGTTACTTTCTCTACCTGTACTTCCTCTACCACATATGCCTGACCAGGAATCAACTGTCAATTTGTTTGAGTTGTTCATTTAGAGTTTTGTCAAGGTGCTACATGAACAAGACAAATGTACCATAACTGGTTGGATGGTCTGCATCACATGTCAGAAAAAGATATTGATAGGAAATGTAGTAGATCCGAGGTAACATGGAAATCAGTGACATTTCTATGTTAATGAAGTTTAAATGCAGAACTCAAATATTTATGAGGCATCTACCATATATGTATATTCTTTGATACCCATGCTCAAAGGCTCAAAGAAGTCTCTTATGACAGAGTTTCCATTTTCTACTTCTGCTCTTTCCACCTATAACTGGATTTCATCACTTGGTTTTTTCATAGCTTCATCTCTGCTTTTGCTTTTCCCAAGTACAAGCCTGGTTCTTTCTTCTTTTTTCAGGTTGGGTGAGTTTTATTTCTATGACTTTTTTTTTTTTAGTCCATTTATTTAGTCATCCATTCAAACGCCGTATACTTGCTTAAACACTGAGGGGATTACGCAAAGGATGAAGACATGGTTCCTGACCTCTATATCCACGGAGGAAAGTGAGACAAGATGGCAAGTGTCAGGATAAAATGTAGCCTGTGATTATCCTAAAGCCCTCACACAGGCTTTTTTTATGTATTGGAAATTTGTTGAAACCCCTATGATATTGTAAAAGTATCAACATCTGTATGCTTATCATTAGGATGAGTGGAAGGCTCACTCTGATACATCCATGCTGGAGAACACTACGTGAACACTAAAACTTATGATCTGACACATGAGAATTGACATAGAAAGATCACTACCCATGCAGCATCAGGGAAAACAAGGAGATTGTAGGACAACGCATAAAGTAGACCCAGTTCATAGACATCTGTTAATAAATCTGAGGTTGTCAACCTAGGGGCTGCATCTTATTCGACCTAGGCGGCATTTCTGAAAATTTAGAATTCATAGCCCTTGTGTAGGCTTGGCTCATAAGTTCAAATGTTATTGGTCATCTCTTCCTGAAGTCCAAGGCCGCTATTTGTCTAGATCAAAATATTTAAGCCCAGAAATCTGCAGTGACTTGCCCAAAGACACATGAACAGATAAGTACCAAAATCAAGACCACATTGTGGGCCTCCTGATGCCCAGGTCAATATATTTTTCTCTCCCCGCCTACCCCTCAGAATTCAAAAAGTATATTCAGTGAAACACTAGCTTCCTAAGATGTTAATAGTGCTTAATACATCAATTTTGTGATCAAGTACACTTGGGAAATTCTGAATTAAACAGAGTTAAGCAGATTTATTTACTGGAAAACCTTCAGTATGTTAATGTGTATTGATCAACTAAATATAATGACATGTCCATTTATGTCCCTTCTCCAGTTTTTATGCACCCAAATTCTACTTGTCTGAAAATAATAGTTAGCAATTGAGAATTTAGTAAGCATTTTATAAAGTCAATTGAGCATGTTTGTTCAAGCCAAATGCTTGAGTTCAAATTCCAAACATTACTATCAGGTACAACCTTTGCCAAATAATTTCACTTCTCTGTGCTTCGGTTTATTTTTTAGGAAACCAAAATAATAATAATAACACCTGCCTCAGAGGGCTTGTGTAGGGATTAAATGTGCTATAGATGTAAAAGTCCCTTGTCCTTGTTGGTGTGGCTCAGTGGATTTGGTGCTGGCCTGTGAACCAAAGGGTCGCCAACTGGATTCTCAGTCAGGGTTCATGCCTGGGTTGTGGGCCAGGCCCCCAGTAGGGGGCATGTGAGAAGCAACCACACATTGATGTTGCTCTCCCTCTCTTTCTTCCTCCCTTCCCCTCTCTCTAAAAATAAATAAATAAAATCTTTTTTAAAAAAACCCTTAGAACTATATCTGGTACATAGGAAGTGTTCGATAAAGGTCAGCTATTGTTAGAGGAGTTGATAATTACATTGTAATTCAGGTAGTAAATATTTTAACAAACCCCAATTATTATTTGTATCATCTCCTAAAAGTCTTCTTTGGTCTGTGCACCATGGCCTTTTCCATGAGTCTCTCGACATTCAGAGCTCAGATATAGTCCCTCCTCCTTTCTCTCCTTTCCACATACAGTTGTTTCTTTGTTCTGCATGGAACTTGGGTGCCAGCCAAGGCATCTTTTACCCTGAATTAATTTCTTCACAGCTTCTTTTAAAGAAAACAAGACCCCGCCTCCCCAGCCCCACAACAGAATTCTCCTACCAACTATTAAGAAGAGAATCTTTTTCTTGTCATACATGAAAAGTCTTTTTGTTTCAATATCCTTAAAGGACTAGTCTCTGGGAAGTAATGCCTTGCTGGGTTCATTCCTTATACTTAAAATCTTCAACTTTCCATTCATATTTCTAGGACTTGTTACTCTTTGAGGCTTAGAATTTGTTATAATACAGTTTAGACTGCTGTAACAAAGAGACTCAAAATTACATAAATTAAAGTAAGAGAGGAATTCGCTTCACTCTTATCTATAGGTCTGCATAGGTATTTCAGGACTAACAGCAGTGCTAGAAAGCCAAGCTGCTTTTATTTTGTTGCTCTCCTCTGCTTTAAAACTTAGCCTCTACTTCTTGGTCCTACAATGGCTGCTCTACTCCTACCATCATGAATACATTCCAGCCTTCAGAAAAGGAGAAAAAGGCTAGGGGAGAGGCACATAAGTGTTCTCCAAAAAAGCATGACAGATGTGTAAACGCATCACAAGTCTGGAGGCCATTTTTTTTTAGGAGGAAACTAGGACATAGTTAGCTGTGTGGATATGTGTTAGTCAAAAGTTCTATTCCCTTAAGGGGTGGGGGGAATGGTTATTAGAGGGCTAGAGTCAGACTCTGAGAGTTCTGTGTCTGACAGTCCCCATGAAAAAGGCACCCACAACAAAAACCTCCCCTCCCCTACTTTCTACCCTAAACTCTTTGTTAATTCCTTCAGTCAAAATATTCTAAGCAGTCCTTTAAGTAAAATAAAGATATCACATGAATGGTTGAAGCAAGGATAGGTTTCTAAAAGAAAGGAGGTATTAAAAAAAAAAGAATGGAGGTTCACTTTCAAGGTTTAAGTACTTGAATTTAAACAATTTTATAATTATTAAAATTTAATATTTATAATTTAATCACTTGAATTTTTTTAAATGGATGGTTTCTTGGTTTCAGACTATATGCCTCCTCTCTCTGTATCTATTTGTTTGGATAAGGCATTTTGATCTATTGCATGTGAACGGCAAGATGGAAGTAGTTTCTGTTCTTTTTTTCCTACTGTTTCTTAATCAAGCATCTTTTTGTTAATAATAGCCAACATTTGTTAGCACTTCTGCTTAATTTATCACTCCAGTGATTAAATATCACTGGATATATCAATGATATAATATCATTGTCCCCATCTCACAGATGAAAAATTTGCGACTAGCAAGGGGTACATATAGTCAGGTAATCAATTGTCTGTAGACACTGAACTTTAAAACCCTGCACAATATTTTGCCAAACTAATAATCTCTTTATAAACAATACCAGAGTGAGTGATCAAGCATTCAGCACAACTGCTGCAGAAGAAATAAGAGATTGTTTAAAATAACAAGAAAACTAAAGACATGGCAAAAGAAAATAATAATAATAGGATTATCTGTTCAGTGATTCCGATGCTTCCTCACAATGACCATGACCAGACCAATTTTTTTACTGGGCAGAAATGAAAGTTGAAAATGCAAAACATTATCCTTAATAAACAGCCTAAAGTTAAATTATTTCAAACAGACAGATGCTAATAAGCATAGTTTTAGTTAATCATTTTCCAAGGGTAGGCAATGCAGATTGAAAGAAATTCTTGACACATTTTCATATCTAAAATGTGTGCTGTTGGCTTCTTCATTACATAAGGCGAGATGAGCAGGAGAACTTGAGCCTTGGGTGAGCATCAAGAACTTGAGAGCTGGTTGAGGCTGCAGTCAGTCTCCTTGCATATGCAAATACTTAGAGAGAAAGGTGCTGGTGGGAAACCTAACCAGAAGACGAGGGCTCTCAGCCCCAGGCAGACGCTGCCTTTGGCCATGGGTGTATTTCTATGCTGATTTACTAGGTGGCGATATAATCTTAAAAATAAGCATTCACATTCTGGTGCAAAAGTTTCGCCTCTCCATTTTTTCACTGATGCGTGGTTTTGCTTTGTTTTGTTTTTCATTTCCAATGTTATTTTCTCTTGCTTTCATTTTTGCTGTCTTTCACTGAAATTTTGTATTCCCACTGGCCCATGGACAATGACCTACAAAATGCCACCACTACAAATTCATGTAAGTTACCCATTGATACTAGAGCACCTGCTCCATGGTCAGCATTGTGCTGGATGCTGTGACACTGTGAGAGCTCACAAGGAGGATAAGCCATAGTTTCTAACCTCAGGAAGCACACATATTGGTAAAGCACAAATGAAAATGATTAGTTAAAAGTGGTTTGGATGCAATATATGAACAGAAATACATTGTGTCAATGAAAGGAGAGAGTAGAGTGGGTGGGGGTTAAATAGAAAGGAAACAATAGAGGATGAAAACTTGGACACACCCTGGAAGATTAGAAAAGATATTGACATGTGAGAGGGAGAAAGGGGCGGGTCAAAGCTTCCGGAAGGTGGACCTTCTGAGTTGAACGAGTGTTCCTTTGAGCCAGAATCAATGAGGAAAGGAGATAGAGATGAGAGTGGGTGCTACTTAACACTTCAGAGCAAAGTGAGATCAGTAGAGTGAGGCTGGAATGGGGAAGGTAGTAAGAGCAAAGCAGAAGAGTCAATTTGACTTGACAGCAAACAGGTGACATTTCGGGAAGTACTTGAGCAACATTATACATGAGTGGTTTGGGGAAAATTAGCCTGGCAATGAAAGTGGAAGGGATTAGAAAGGGAAACAGATAAAGCCAGAAAATAAGATAGAAGAGCAAGGTGATAATTCAGGTACCAGAAAAGGAAGGTCTAGGCTAGGAAAGTGGCAGTAAGAATGTATTAACACAACAAAAAGTACCTTATAAGCTAGTTATTATAGTCCTGGCCTACTCGATAAGAAAACTGAGGCCAGGAAAAGTTAAGTTCCCAAGAGTCACATGTCCAGGAGGATGACAGGGTGGGTATAAAAAAATAATAATAAGATGAACTAAAGAGAACAATATCAAATGAAAAACATGACCAAAATCTAAGATTGACTCTTGTGGATGGTGAAAGGGGCAAAGATTAGTCTTGGTAACTGGGATAATGGTGATTTCATTGAAAGATATGAGGAAATTTAGGAGAGAAAGAGAAGAAGTATGAATGTAGAAATGCCACTTTTGGGGTGACCACGGTATGTATAAATTCCAGGCGGCAACATGAAATGTGTTAAGGTTCAAAATGACTGTAGCGCAGGATACCCAGGAGAAGTGGTGTCAGAGTGACCTGGTAAGAAATTCTAAGAGGAATCATGAAAAAACTGTCATAAGTTTAAGTAGAACTCTATGGGGAAAAGACAGTGAAAGATTAGTGAGTTATACAGACCTGGATGTTGGGTCTTGCCCATTATTTGGCAGAAAGACAAAGAAAGCAGAACAAATAAAAATGAGAGAGACAATCCCTGGCCGGGTGCCTCAGTTGTGCTGTGGGTTCGATCCCTGGTCGGGGCACGTCTGAGAGGCAGCTGATCAATGTTTCTCTCTTGCATCAATGTTTCTCCCTCCCTCTCTCTCTCTTCCTTCTTCTCTTTCTAAAATCAGTGGAAATATCCTCAGATGAGGATACTTTTAAAAAGTGAGGGAGACAGGTAACGCAATGAAATAGAAGTGATGGAGAGAATGCTGAATGACAGTGGTTAAAAGAGAATCGGAATAGGAACTTGGGAGGAAGAGAGTTTTAGAAAAAAAGAAGAAACACAACAGTCTCAGAGTTTAAAATTATTTTTTAAAACTTTTCCTTATTAAAATGCAAGTATTCTATGGCAGCTAATTAGCTAGCCTAAAACAATAGCCCTGAGGAACCTGCCTCGTGGCGCCCATGACCAGTCCCTCCCACCTTGAATCTGAGCTGCCCTGGGACTTCCATTAACCAATGATGGGACCATTCTGTACTGAGACTTGAAGCAGGCTGGCAGCTTCTGCCTCCCTTTGCTTGTTTTGGGGAGTTCTGGGGTGCCTTATACGAAGTCAGCTCTCCTGATACAGCTACCAGTGAAAGAGGCCATGCATAGAGGAGAACCCTGAGAGAGAGAGAGGACCCAGCATCTCAGGTGAGCCTCCACATGATCCCACTAGCCTACAGACAGGGACATGGCCCTTACCTGACTGCAGGCATGCCAGAAACCTGGCAACCAGCAGAATATTGGCCCGCTGAGCACCATAAACTTACGGGAATGTAAGAGGTGACAAATGATTGTGGTATTAAGCAACAAAGTTTTGGAGTGTAACCTGTCCCTAGGTAGCATGGTACGTTAAGTGATTTTATTTGGGAACATCCCTGTCACATAGCAAAAATAGGAGCTGAAGTAGTTTTATTTTGGAGCCATTTTCTTTCTTGGGATATCTGTCATCTCATGAATGATTGCTCCTCAGGCTCCTCCTGTTCTTAATATTAACAGACACTTCTGGGGATTATGTTAATTTTTTTCATGTGTCAAGAATAAAATGGGGGCAAGGGATATAATGGGAGTTCAGAAAATTTAAATATTTATGCTCAGAAGACAATTAAGTCAATTCGATATGGTAATGTTCTAAATGAAATTCTAATAAGCAAATGATTGTGTAATCTCACCCTCTCCGGTGGCAATCATTTAACAAAGCTCAGAGTGGGCTCTGTGATTTGGTACCGAGGACCAAACTTTCAAGGGCAGCGTTCCTTGCGTGGAGGTTTCCTTTGGGACTGTCCAAAAGGTACACTTGGTGAAAGCAAATACCATATTACAGTTGAGTTATGACTGCCCTGACTAACTGCAGTCCTTTTCCCAAAAAACCTGTGTGGACCGGCAGAGCCCAGATGAGGCATTTTATGTGAGGGGAGAGAAGTCACGGTGGAGGATCAGGCTGCAGAGGACTCGTCGACTTCAGTGCCAGCCCCACGATTTGTGAGGTCAGGAGACAAGAGTAAAATATGAGGCTGCCTGACGGCAGAGCTGTTTAAAACTGACCTTGCTCACCTTGGAGGATAACCAAGGAACTGATTGTTCCACTGCACTCTGCAGCTGCCAACCATGAGGAGAAACGACATCAGGGTGGTTGGCATAGTCCCTGCCAGGGAGAGCTTATGTTCACAGTCCTGCAAGTATTACCGGAAAATTCATGTACCCATAGCACAGTGCAAGCTCACTGCTTCCTTCGCTGAGTACCATGCTATGTGCATAAATTTCCTGTCTTTTTAACATACCCAACATATTGCTAGCCATTCTATTTGAAAGAAAGCCTCTCCTTAGCAACCAGCTTAGAGAGGGGGTGAGTGTGGCCAGTCATGGTTCTGCAGCTGATAATGTTGTTCTGTCCACGGGGTTGCCTGCATTAGTATGGAACACGAAGAAAGAGGGTACGGAAATTTTTTAGAGACCTCTGACAAATTGGTTTGATGAAGGAAAAAAAGTGTGTTGTGTTTTCTTCCCAGGGATGATGAGACAAAAATATCTCTTCTGAAGGAGCCCAGAAACGTTACGGAAATTATAAACTCAAGAGCCAGATTGGGCCTTGGAGCTTCAGTGGAACATATGTTGTCCAATTCTTTCACTTCACAAATAAGGTAAACTGGGCTTCAGGAAGCTGTGTTGACTTTCCCAAGGTCAAACAGTGTATTACTAGTGAGAGTTCTCCAGAGAAACGAAACCAATAGGGTCTATATATGGAGCGAAATAGAAAGAGAGATCGAGATATAGATAAATAGATAAATTATTATAAGCAATTTGCTTACACAGTTATGGAGACTGCTAAGTCCCAAGGTCTGTAGCTAATAAGCTGGAAACCCAGGAGAGCCAATGCTACAGTTCCAGTCTGAATGCTGCGAGGTTTGAGACCTAGAAGAGCTGATGTTTCTGTTCGAGTCCAAAAGCCGGGGGCGGGGACGAGGTGCGGGGGCGGGGGCGGGGGCGGGGACTGGGAATGTCTTAGCTCCTGCACCAGCAGGAATAAATTTCCTTCTACTTGAGTTAGGGTCAGTCTTTTTCTATTTAAAACTTCAACTGATTAGATGGGGCACGCTCATCTAATCTGCTTTATTCGGTCTACCCATTCAAATGCTGATCTCATCTCAAAACACCCCCACAGACGTACCCAGAATAATGTTTGACCAAACTTGGGGGCGCCCTGTGGCCCGGTCACATTAACACATAAAATTAAACATCATACACAGCTTGTTGGAGAAGATTCTCACCTTGATTGGCTCTCCTGACTTCTGGTTTAGTTTTTTTGTACTATGCCACATTGCCAATTCAAAATAAAATTATGTGCAAGGAATTTTTATAAGCCTGGATGATTCATTTTAATCAAGTCAAGATCCCTTTAGATAAATTATGTGGGACATTATTCACTCTACTGATATTTGGATTAGAAAAGTAGTAATTACTGAATTGTATTTGCAGCACTCAGGAACCCTTGGGAGAGGCATCCCTGCCCAGGTAATCAGGGACCTTTCAACAGAGTTAGGGTTGGGATAGTGTGTGTTCTCTGTCTCAGTCATCACAACTTCCTGGGGTAGAGTTTATAAAACTAATACTGAGGAGAGTGGTCCCCCTCAAACGCTGTTCACTTCCACCACCACACACCCTTAAGGTTTGCAAAATTCCCCCAGACAACACTGTGTCATGTCCATTACTCTAGAGATTACATCAGTTGGCCTTTGTAGAACTGGTAGAATCATTCACTCGATATTTGTCTTAGAAGACATACTAGTAAATTTCATGTCTGTGTTCTCATAGCTTGTCCTCTGACTACATAACACCAAGGAATTTGGGGATGGCAGATGCAAGTTATCACCAAGATACGAATATGAATGTTTAGCAGGTGTGCCCACTAAATGCAGTTCTTAACACTAAAAAAGAGAATATGGGCTTAATATCAAGAAAACTTTACAAACCAGTGATTATAGAAGAGGGGTGAATTTAATTATTCCCCTGGAAAGATTCAGAATTAACAAAATAAGTATTTTTATTTTTCTAAATCCACGAGAATCATATCTTCTGCATTAGCACACTCATATACATAAATATAAGGAAGATATATATATTTCCCCCCACTGGAATAAGGGTGATTCCATCATTTTTCAGAACTCTGTTATTTGTGTATCAAATGGGGCTCATCTAGTCTCATTTTCTGTGTGCTGTGAGAACTGAGCCTACAAGAGTATTTCTCCAAATGAGAAAGCCAAAACAATTATATCATTCCTGTTTCATTTCAGCTTACTTAATAAAGGAGAAACAAGAGAGTTTAAAATTAATTGCAAGAGCCAGGCTAGTGCTGAGAAAGTTAATGAGAAGCTTTTATGAGCTATAGTTTTTATTTATTTATTTGTTCAATTAATTATTTATTATATGCATTAGTTATGGCCAGTGTATAATAGCCTTCTGGGTACATTTAATGCTGTAATTACCCAAAAACAAGCCCTGCCCTTACAACTTGTAACCTAATCAGACTCAGGAAAGCAGAACATTCACATATGGAGTAAATGGAATTTGCTCAGCTCTCTCTCAAAATGAGATTTCAAGGAAATTTCTTTTTACCCAGTAAGAGGCCATGTGATTTCTATTAATCAGTGAGTCAATAAATAAATTATTAATCAACTATTATACATAAGACATTGTGGGAAACAAGATGAGAAGAGATAAAAGGCATGACATGCTGCACATTTTCAAGCAAATCTAGCAGTGACCACCTATGTGCCAGGCATTAATCCAACATCAAAGATATTATCATCTCCATTCCCCTGCCTTACAGACAAGAGAGCTGATTTAGTAGCTGGAATGATCCATATCAACAGTTTTTCCTCCTTGACTGTAACACTAGCCAGACATAACACATGCCACCTTTTCTAGGTAATATTTAGGAAACGAATTAACTTGCCTACAGGCCGATAAAATAAAACTAGTACCTTCTAATACTGTTTCTATTAGGTGAAATTCACATAACAGAAAGCTAACCACTTTAAAGTATAAAAGCTAGTGGTGTTTCGTACATTCACAATAAGAACAACTTTGTATTTTAACTTGTCTAACTTGTTGATGTTTTAGAAAGAACACTCACTGAGAGTCCCAAGCTTTGGGCTTTAGTTCTTGCTCACCTGAACCACCTCTGTGACCTTGGCTGAGCATCTCTAGGACTGAGGTATCTCTGTGCACTGCTCATGAATTTTCACTGTTTGCATCAAAATCACTTTGAGAGGTGATTAAAGATATCTGGCAGTGTTCCATTGCAGAGTCCAATTTCGTCAATCTGGCATATATGATTTTTAATATGCCAAATTTAAGATCTATCAGGCTTGAGCATTTTTAAGATTCTTTTATAACCTTATATTTTATGATTTGGGACACCGTGATATCATAGTACAAAGCTAGTTACCAGAAAAGCTACACTAAAAAAAAAGAAGAAACTAAAATCAAATAGAGGGGCATTAGGCTTAACACTTGTGTAAGGATACCTGACTTTTTAAAATAATTAATATTATTTGGAAATTTATATACAAAGTGGATGCCTTCCAGTAAAAGATATAGCAAGTTGTAGAAATCAGTTCAGGCAGCAAGTGGTCCAGAGAAAACCCAAATTCAATTTGTAAAAATGAGCATTTTCTGATAAATATAAACAACTGATAAATTTAAATCACACTGCCCATTGATTCTTTATACAGTCAGTGTGGTGACTCATAGAGAATGTATACTGGACTTTTTCCATGAAGAATATGATTCAGGACACTGGTTTCATTCCAAATGTATTTTTAACATATTTCCATGATATTTTTTATTATGACCTGAGGGTAGTAAACAATGATATAGATAATAGTTCTCTTTATTGTGATATAGCTAACCAAAGAACAAAAGGCTCATGTCATTTTTAATTATCAGATATCCATATTAATTCCTTTCTCAGCTATTTCCTTCCTCAACCTCAGTTTGCCATTCACAGCTTTGGTTGCAAACAAATCAAATTGTTGATTTCTGGCAAATACAGTTGGTAAATGGCCTGCTCTTAGCTCTATATCCACTCTATTTGTGCACTTCCAAGGTGTCAGATGTGTCAGTCCTACTGGTCTCTACTGAGCGAGTATAAATTTGTACAAGTCGGTTCTGAATGGTTTACTTTTACTACCAGATGTGCCAATGTGGAAAAAGATTTCTTAGCACATAAATATGAGGGTAGAGCTGGACATTATCTGAAATGAATTCAAGTTATGATGAATTTATTTTCCTCAGATCAGAACAACAATATTTGGGTATATTATTTTCTACTAAAGCTCATTTTTGGTCTCTGTGAGAGTGATTTTTCTTTGCTCCTTCAATGCATTTCCTAGTCTATTTTATAATAGATGTCACAGCACTTGCATTTCCCATTACTCCATCCTGCCTATCAAGAATCACCCACTGAAGATTGTTGTTCTGTCTTTCTTTAAAATGCAGTGCAATCTTCTTTCTTTCCCCCAGTTCGAGGGCACCTTGGTTTTATTTGTACTACTTTCCTCCTGTCATAAAACATGAGACTTTTCTTTCTTTTTCTTAACCTTTTTTAAAAAAATATTTTTTTTATTTATTTTTAGAGAGAGGGAAGGGAGAGAGGAAACATCAACGTGTGGTTGCCTCTCGCTCGCCCCCTATTGGGCACCTGGACTGCAGCCCAGGCAGGTGCCCGGACTGGGGAATGGAACGAGCGACCCTTTTGTTTTCAGGCGGGCACTCAATCCACTGAGCTACACCAGGCAGAGCCTTTTTTGTTGTTGACAACATTACAGATATCCCCATCCCCACTTGCCAGCTTCCACTCATCCCCTGCCCCCTTCCCTCTGGCCATCACCACACTGTGGTCAGTGTCTATGGGCTTATGCATATGTGCTTTTTGGTTAATCCCTTGACCTTCTTTCATCCAGTTGCCTGTTTCACCCTCCCCTCTGACAGCTGTTAGTCCGTTCCATGTATATTCATGCCTCAGTTTCTATTTTGTTTACCAGCTTATTTTGTTTATTAGATTCCACATAAAACTGATATCATATGATATTTGTCTCTCCCTGACTGGCTTATTTTACTTTGTGTAATAATCTCCAGGTCCATCCATACTGTTGCAAAATGTAAGAGTCCCTTCTTTTTTACTGTCTTGTAGTACCATAGTGTGTAAATGTACCACAGCTTTTTTATCCACTCGTCTACCGATGGGCACTTGGCAATGCAATTTTTTTAAAAATGCTACAAAAGGGGCCCAAATATGTCTTCTTTGATTATCAGATAATGACCTTTCCCGATCTTATTAGAACCTATTAAAAATCTGCCCACTGTTTTAATAACAAGTGTTTTGTTTTATGATGTATTACAAAAAACAACACCCTTGTCTCCCCCTTTTAATCCACCCCTCCCACTTCTTAGCCACCCCTCCAACACACAGATGAAGCTCTAAATTCTTGGAAGTCCTCTTTCTCCTTTGACGAGTTACTGGCTGGTTTTAATATTTTGTTAGGGCAAAGAGAGGGACAAGAGGGTGAGAGTTTGTATTTAAGGGCTGCGGATCCTAAGGTGTTTTGACTTTGATTCAGCTCCACCCAGCCTGTCCCCACCCCCAACCTACCCTATAGGATTTTGAGTTTCTGTTTGATTACATAGACCAGCCCACTTGCTCTAACCATCACTGAACCCCAGAGATCAGCCCTGACAAACCCAAAACTCCCAGGGAGTCACCAGATAACCATTCAAGTTGCCCATGAGATTTGTCCTACTGACAGTCTCCCATTCTTCTAAAATCGCCTGCTATGTTAATATTCTCCTTAATCTCCCAACCTCCATCCTGAGATGTACATCCCAAAATAACAGCCACTGGTGTTTTCAAGCAAGAGAAAAGAAATAGTACACAACACATGAGAAACAGCCACAGCTAAAAATCCTTCAGGACAGCTTAAGAGTTTCTTTAAAAAAAAAAAAAAAAACTCTAAAATCCAGGCCATCCAGAGGGAACAGACAGATGTTAATTTTGCTATGGTTAATGTGATTCACTCATTATTTGTTTATTTGATAACTACTAAAATTACACAGAATATGGCAAAAGTAACCGGAGATTGGAAATCCAAGGTCCACAACCAGTTATATGTACGATACTCAATGTGACTAAGGAAAGTTTCAGATCTAAACAATCAGAGATAACCTGAAGACCGAAACTGATATCTACAACCATAAGAAAACCCACTCCCTAGGTAAACTCAACCTCTTTACTTGCTAATGTTTCTGAGGAAAACAGAAGTTCTCATTGAACAAAGAGGTTTTAGGAAATAAAATTGCTTATGAAGCCAGGTTATCGGATAAGAATTCCTTGTACTTGATCAACAGAACTTGTTTGAAATGCCTCCAATCTGGTAATCAGCCTGATACACAAGCTCTACTCCACAAGTACATCCATTCCTTCACGGAGGATGGAGAGCATGTGCTTGACAGAGGTTTATAAAAAGTTTCCCAGGCTGGAAAACACCTTGTATTTTTGAGAGCCAAGAAGACCAATGTGGTTAGAGTGAAGTGAGTGAATGGAGAGTGAAGAGAGCCATATTTGGAAGGATAGGCCAGATCTATATCCCTGTCCACCACTAAAAGGATCTGAGAGTCCCGGTCTAATGGGAAATCACTGAGTCTTTATACTCCCTGGCTGCCATGTGTAGATAAGTCGGCATGCTATACCCACCCAGTGGTTGGCCAGCACCTCCTCATGTATGACCAAGTTAACACCCATCTCATGTATGAATAGCATCTAGCCACTCTCCCATTGCTCACATAGAGTAAATAGCTCTCTGTTATGTTGCCCTTTTATGTTATTTACACTTTTTTCACTGAGCATAGTATATTTTAAATATTTCTGCTACTAAATTATATGAAATATGTTTGACACATAATAATTGCAAATATTACTTCCTTCTTTCTCTCCGGAGCTACAAATAGTCTTCATTTTCTCTCCCCTGCATGGAAGAGTGCTGCCGATTAGTTTAATTAGAAATTAACAGTAATGCCACAATCAACAGAGTTTGCAAAGGAAAGCAAATAAGGCAAAAGAGGCAGCTGGCACACTTAGACAAACAAAATGGGGGTGCTATCAATGGATATAAAAAGCCAGGCTAAGAATCAGGGTCTTAGTGAGTAAGAGGGATGAGAGCCTGCAGGAGTGTGAAGAAAGAATGAAGGGAAGAATGGTGATTTTGTGACTATCTGGAACAGGTCGACTTTACTGGTGGGGGAGCAGTTTAAGTGGTCAGAAAAGTGAAGAGTCTTTGCATCTTCTTCACTGATATATCCCACGTCAGAGCCTAGGGCCAGATCCGGAGGGAAGCTCAAAGATGCTATTACACAATAATAAATAACATATGCTTCAGGAAACAATAAGCTGTCTAACTGAGGTGCTATCAAAACTCTCTTGCGGGAGGACCATAGAGCCCAGGGAAACTGTCTCCACTGGACCTTGTGTCACACAGAAAATTTGAAAGTCATATATGCTCTTGTCGATAACTCTCATATAAACAACATGAGCATAATCAGAGAAGAGTGGCCATGGCTTGATCACTGAAAGGCAGAGAAGGAAAAAATGAAGGAAGAAGAATAGATAATTATGCTTTACTAAGAAGATGTCCCTTAATAGAATCATGGTAAAGAATTACAAAGACTGTGGCACAAACCCTGGGAGCATTTTCCTCTGTGTCAGGCCCCCTTCCATTCTTGCCAGGGCACCATCCTTTACAGTTTTAACTTTTGACCCACCATGGTGTCCACCCCCTCTTTCTGGCAAAAGTCATTGTCTAGCCGTTTGAGCTCAGAGCCAATATCTTGTTGGGTCATTTAATGAATAGTTCACTCATTTCTTTCAACTTCTGATAGGGATGGAAGTCCATGCGATAGTCATTTCTAGAAATAATACAAAACAAGGAAACCAAAATTCCAGTGTTCCTAATGAATGTCTCAAAACTCTCTGAGGTTTACCATAGAAAACTACAGAAGCTGGAACCTGACAATGGAGGAAGGCTGAAGATGAAGAAGGTGCCTGCCTGTGTCTGATTCACACTGTGCAGATCCTAGGTTTAAACTGAAGCCTGTCCCCTCGGGTGTTCTCCAAACAGGGCAACTATCAGTGGAAGATTTGTAATCCTAGCGCACCCACACCCAAGTAAGGGCTGATGGGACCTAGGCACCAGTGACTATGCATGAGTGGCGGGAGGGTTTAGGGTCATGTGAGTACGAGACAGGAGGATCGCAGGAGGACAGCTTTCTGGCTTTGGTTAGGTATGATGCTATTGAGGTGGGCATCTATGGAACTACTCTAGGATTCAGTATTATGTAGCTTCTCAATAAAAAGTAATTTGTTATCCTATAATTGCTCTCCTCTTCAACGTGGCACTGCCCTGTAACCCAGCAGACACACACATGTGCACACATGTACACAAACCAAGGTTTGCATAAGACAATCAAAAACCCAGCACGGAGGCTGACAGCAAGTCAAGACAGATAATCAAAACAAAGTAGAAAAATGCCTTGGTAGCAAATAACACACTATGCTTGGGTGAATTTGCCTTATGTAAACTTTCCTGAAGTATATTTTTTAGACAGATATTTTTATTCTCATTGTTCAATTATGCAGGGAAAATAGGAAGAGATAAAAGTGGCTTACAGGGCAAGGACATCATACTAGGAAATGTGGGTGGATCTGTTGCACATTGTACACAACCCCCAAACCTCAGTAGAAACCATATTTGTTTTCCAACTGACATAGTTGCCAATTTCTTGCATACCCACCAAACTAAGACATAAATTAGATGCCAGGATACACAATATATACAAATTTTCTGGCTAAAGTCATGAGTAATAAATGATTTGAATATACATTTGGATCTGCTAGTTTTTCATCATGATATATAAAATTATTTATTTCCCTTTGGTGCGTTAAAGGCATTCAGTTACTTAACAGCCTTGCCTGAATCTAGTTCCATAAACTTGCATTGTAAGTCTTATTTTAAAAGCTCTAGTGTTTTCCTCCCCTAACCAAGCTATAAAATTTGGCTCTGTCTTGTTTAATGCATCCCCTCATCTCATTACCATATCCTGTTCATATAAACAGTATAAATAAAAATTTAAAAAGAAGGGAGCATTACATTTATGGCTTCGGCTTGTGTAAGTTTTTATTTAAACATAGCTAATTAACAAGTATTAAACTTGAGTATGCCATGCCTTTTTATGTTAACCAACATAATTCCTTTTAAAACTCTGTGCAAGCAGTTAAATAGTTTATGTGGTATATTCTATCTCAAGTTTTAATTGTCCTATATGAAGTTCGGTAATGTAATAATTAACCACCTTCAACACCTGAACTGGAAATAATAACTCCTTTGTTCCATTCACAGTGATGCATTTGGTAACTATTAACTACCTTAACTCCTTGCTCCGTAAGCAGTGATAAAAGTGGTATTCTTTAAAGAGGGGAGACATAGACATTTACCCATGACATTATGAGTGAAATCATGTTTAGGATAATCATTTAAAATATATAGAGTGTTTACAGATTTTAATTAAGAAAAGCCCTGGTCCATAGTGCACAAGATATGAAATGTCCAGTGTAATCTTAGTTGGTGAACCAGCATACTTAATTATCTTTCTATTCATATTTAGTTGATTAACTAAAAGCTGAGAAATTCTAAGTAAACAAAAATGAAAAAGTGAGCCCTACCTCAGATATCATTCTCCTGTTAGTAGATGTGGGAGAGAATAAAAAATTTTAAAAGTAAAACAAGGCCCAAATATTTTAAAAAGAAAAAATCAGTCTAACTAGCAAAACTTAGATTGCCCCACTCACATTGAATAAATTCTCCTGAATCCATCTTCATTTCCCTCAACCCTTTGTTGTCAGTATCGGTTAGGACTCTTCTTGCTGCCAGTGAGAGAGTCAGGTTAAACTAACTCCAGGGAAAATAAGAGAATTTATTGTTCAATACCAGCAATTTTTCTAAGCCAACAATCCACAAGAAATATACAGATGCGAGAACAGTTAAAATCAAATTGTTGAACTCAATGATGTCTCTCTCTCTCTCTCTTCCTCTTTCCATGTCTGTGAATGCTAGCTCAATTATTGCTTACCACACATGGCAGAAGGGGTAGGTACCTACAATTCCCATGTTTAAATGTCTTGTAACTACCATTATATAGACTACCTTGTTCTCTTTAGGACTAAAAATTTCTAAGATTCCTCTATGCCCACACCTTGGTAAATTAACTCTCTTCTGATTATCCCATTTTAAACCTGCTATAGGTTTGACTGATGTAAGCAGACAATAAAGAATCGCCATACATTTCAGAAATAACAATGCCATGTAAGAGGAAAAAATTCAGAAAAAAATGATATCTTGTATTTGAGATAAGCATAGTTTATGGAGCAAGAAAAACAGGATTTTAAAATATTTTCTTGGAGGTTTGTAAAAGAATGCTGCAATCTTTTAAATAATTAAGTAGAGAATACTTTTGCTTCCAGGTAACTAATACTAATCAATTCCTCTTGACATGAATAGTTCTAAAACTGGACAAAATGTATGATAGGTATTGGATGACAGGTAGTGAAATACTACAAAAATTGAATACAAGGAAAGCCCATGAGATGAACCCTATGATCACCCTAATTTTCAGCCTGAAGACAAGTCCCCAACTTTGGCAAAAAAAGCTGTAATTCAGAGAGAATATGAAGGCTCCCCCGAACTGAGGAGGTAGAAATCATGGTGTAGGGAAGCTAACCAGTGCAACTGTAAGCTGAGGACCAGGGCGTCACATAGGCAGAAGCCGTATGGGTGATGAGCACAAGTCTGCTTGGTGGTTCCAGGCAAGTCCTTCATTAGCAACTGGACTGCACATGAGTGAGGAGACTTTATCAGACTTACCAGAAAACAACCGGTACAGGGTTCGGAGATCAACAGGGGAGGCTTAACAGTGCTAGAAGTTGAAGTCTGGTCCAGACAGAGCATAGTCCTTTTATACATTGGCAGTACCCCAGGAATCTAGTTGAGACATCACAAGGTTTAGTGTATGCTATTCTAAACCTGCTCAATTAAAAAAAAAAAAAAAAACCTTAAAAAACCTTAGGGAATATGCAATTTGGAAGAATCTTAATTTTGCCAAATTGGAGTGTCTTGGAGAACACTTTATGCTTTGTTAGATTTGCATTAACCAAGTAAAAGCCACACTTATGCAAGTTTAAGGTGTTTAATTAATAATTAAATTTCTTGCTAGAATGAAAATCAGTACACTTAGAAGATAACAGAATCCATATGTTCCATAATATATTATCCAAAATATCTACCTTAAAATAATAAATGATAAGATAACAAAGAAACAGAAAAATGTGATCCCTAGTCACACAGGAAAAAAGTCAATAGAAACCAGCATTGTGATAGTCTTAACGTTGACATTAGCAAACAGAAATACAAAAGAAACTATTATAAACACATGTTGAGAATTCAAAGAAAAGATATACAAAGAATTAAACACACATGTGGTATTAAGGAGTTAACTGAAAGGGGGAGAGTCCTGAGGAATAAAAAAAAAAATTTAAATAATCAAAAGACCAAATAAAAATTCTAGACTTGAAAAGTAAGTGAATGGAGGAAAAATTACTTAAAGAGTATATCAACAGATGGAAAATCAGTGAAAATTGTCTCAGGAAACTTGATGATAGAGCAAAAGAAACTATGTAATCTGAAGAACAGCAAGAATGTTCTTCAACATTCTGAAGATAGCAAGCGATAGTGACCTGTTGAATGATAGAAAAAATGGCGTATACATACTTTCTGTCCGGAATGTCGAGCCATTGTTAATATAACAAGAATGGTTTGCACAGTATCTATGTAACCTGGCAGCTGAAGAGAGTGGCCTGGAATGCACATATGTGAACAATCACAACTTCGTTGTACTAGTCAGTGGGGATGGTAGACATAGTTGAGTGAGCATGTGTACTGTGGTCATCACATTAAAAATGACTTAGCTAGTAGAGCAATGATTCTACGTCAAATTTTGCATTAAGCTTGAACATTCCTTCACTGAAACTATTAGGATGATTCAGAAGGTTTTCATGGATTATGCGATGAGTGCAGCACAAGTAAAAGTGTGGCACAAATGCTTCAAAGGTGGTCAAGAATCTGATGAAAGTGATCCATGTTCTGGGAGGACTGCGACAAGCAGAACACCTGAGAATGTTGAACGTGTATGGGCTGTAATCATCGAAGACTGATGACTGACAGTGTGAGAACTAGAAGCTGATCTGGGGATTCTAAAATCTACTGCGTCTAAGATTTTGATGCAGGATCTTGGCATGAAATGTGTCATGGCAAAATTTGTTCCATATATTTTATTCTAACCCTAAAATTGGCAAAATAAACTCCTGTGATGGAAACAAGATTAATCATCACCAGATGCAGGAATTTGTGGGGCAAGGATGTCTGACTGGGAAAGACATGACGGAAATCTTTGTGGTGATGAAACTAGTCTATACCCGATTGGCTAGTGGTTAGATGGGGTATGCATCAACTGTAAACTCATAGCATAAGTAATGTGTTATATGTAAATTATACCTCAATAAAGTGAATAAAAAAGAAAAAAATGCAAAGACCTAGAATAGGCAAAATAACTTTGAAAAACAACAAAGTTGGATGACTTATGGGACTTACTCTAAAGCTACAGTAATCAAGACTGTGTTATTAGCATAAAGATAAGCCTATAGATCAAAGAAAATGAATAAAGAGACCAACAATAGATCTATACATATACATCTACTTCAACACAGATGCCAACATCATTTAATAAAATTAAGATATTATTGGGGAAAAATATTCATCGCTTTCCAAGTAGCAGCAGCTGGAGATGGGAGGTAGAGACACCCCTCTCAGAGGCATGGATTTTGCCGTAATGATCAGTGTGACTGCAAAGAGGCCACAGGAAACTTGGATAAGTACTGTAATTTCTGAGCTTTCTGTACTTGATTTAATCCATCGGGCCATGCTATCTCTGTATTTGATTTAAAGTAGCATATTAGTTATTCTAATTGATTTGTAGGTAGTTGACAACTAAATTGTAATTATATTTTTAAAAAATACATATAGGGAGTGAGCAACATAAATAGAGGAGGAAATTCATTTTTTCCAATTGCATAGATTTAGGTTTTACTAATCTAGTTTCTTGTTTAATAATAGAACTTCTTGCCAGAAAAAAATGTTGCCACTAATTAGATTTAACCTGTTTCAGTTGTAACTAAAAGACCCTTAACAAAAAAAAAATTGATTTTTGTTTTATACAATAAATAAGTGCAAATAGAACATATACTTTTTGTCAAATTGATTATCTCCAATATGCTATTTTTAATTGCTGAAACTCACTTTGATGGAAGCATTTCTTAACGAGATTTAGCTTGATTTGAATAAGAAAAAACAATAACTGCATAAATGCCTCATTTGTTCCTGCTCATTTGAATAATGGCCAAAATAATATTGTCTCGAAAAGATTGTTTTTCAAATGTGGTTTATGAAGTAATAAGTTATTGATGTTAACATCTCTAGTCATTATTACTATAAAGCTAAATATCACTAAAATCCATTCATTCCTATTTGACACACAGGATATGGTCATGGTTGGGAGGCCCTACATATTATTACATTTCCCCTTTATCTTCTCACAAAGTTCATGCAATTTAGTTTTCACTGCATCATTTTTGATAGTGTGTCATTTTTTAAATGCCGTTCTTCCCAATGAGCTAAAATACAAAAATAGGACAGAGAAGGAAAAGTCATGTTATCACTGACTGCTTTTTAAATACAAAGGTCATTATTGGTGGTAGTTGGATTTTTGTTCTGAAGAGCCTCATCTTCCTCTCCTTTCTCCTGGCAACTCAAAATTAAGCACCGGTAATTGAATATTTCAGTGAATTCAGATTTCAAAAAAAGTCAATTTGGATCTTGGACCATTTAGCATTTATTGTCCATGAGAGATAAAGGTGGATGCTTCAGTCTGAACTATATTAGCTGGCTACAAAGAAATTTCAAGAGACAATCGTAAATCCTCCAATATAACTCATATCCTTTTGAACAGACAGGAATTTCTTGCTCTATTTACACTATTTCACCGAATATGTAAGCAAAAGCCTTGAACATTTTCATCTTTATTTTCCACTTTGAGCAACTTAATTTTATAAGGATCAAACTGGATCCACTCTTTCCGTCACTTTATTTTTCCTTTAAAATGGGCAGAAAATCATGAGGTAGAAACAAAAATTGCAATATATAGGGAATTCACTGTATATAAAATAATTTGCCTACTCTTGAAATAGAGGCACCTTTGAATTGTGTCTCCTGGCTTTTGCTCTGCCATTAACATCATTGCCTAAAGGGGATGAGTCATCATTAATGTAACCGTTCAGACACAAAGAGTGGCAGTGAGGACATTCAGAGAAAAGGACTCAACTCTTAGAGTCATGGAATTCCAAGTTTCAAATAAAACAAATATGCATTGGCCTATTAAAGGGTACCCCACCCAGTAGTTTTTCTCTCTCTACAGTTAAATTATACCAGCCGTAACTTCACATGAATTTCCTACCTAGAAGGAGCATATTGCAAGAGAATGGCAGTGGAAATTACCCACACATTTTGAAAGAAAAATCTGCCCCAGAGCTTGCTTTTTAAAATGACAAACTGCAAGACTTTGAAAGACGGTGATAAAAATCACCACCCTGGGATGGTGAAGGGTTCTTCTAGACTGTGAAGCCAACCTTTTCAGTTGCCAATCTTTATTAACGTCTTCTCCCTGGTATCTGTCCCTGGTTCTGCCATCTAGGAAAACCAGAACCATGTGTGGTTTGTGTCTCACTGGGCTTGTTGTACATGTGTGAAAGCCCTCTCCATCCCTAGTCTTCTTATTACTAACACGAATATAAAATTACCTAATTGTAGGTTACTAATTGTAAAGTATTTTTCTCCCAATATTTACCAACAAAGTAATATCAGCGTACTACTATCTGCTGACAATTATCCAAACAGCAGAAAAATCCCTTGAAAACTAACTTTGTCACAGAAATACTGTTAGTGGGTTCTATCTTATTATACTTTTTAAAGGAAATGTTTACTGCTTTAGAGAAACATGTACTCAGTTGGCTTTTATTCCCAATATAAATGTCTAAATTGCTCTTTTGATCCAAGAACCAGAACAATACCAGCAAAGCCTTTGCCAGAACCGCAGTTGTGCCGTAGTTTTCTTGCAATTATCAGTTTCTATACTAGTACATGGTTGTTTTTCGCCCATTGACAACTGGAGTGAAGCAGGAAAGATGAATTATTTTAGATATGCAGAAATTCTAGATGGGTATATTACATCCATTTACTGACACCAGTCAGGTTGGAAGATGGCTGGTGTAAATGGTTCTATTTTCCTGAACACTTGTGCATAAATCTTATTTTGTAGGTGTCTCCAAAGAAACATTGAGTCCTACAGGTATTTTGTTTTCCATGAAAAGAATTACCCTGGAAAGGAAATAAGTATCACCTAGTTAATTTGTTTTATAGATTTGAAATTGAATTAATAATATTGTCTAAGGTGAGTGTATACGTCTCAATGTCATAAAGAAGGAAAACCACTTCTTCCAACATGGATACCTCTGGTTTTGAACTACCATTTACATTTACAGAATCTTTGATATAGGAAGAATGAAAACAAGGACTACCATATTAGCAGAGTTTATGACTGATAGACAGCCACATTAACATTACAAATAAATTATAAATACATTATATGTATTTATGCTTCAACTGTTCTGCTCCGAAACCAGCATGTTTCTGTGTCATTATACTGTGGCATGAGGCAGTGCTAAGTCGATGTGACTGCACGTTAATGTTCGCAGATTTACCGAGGCATCATATTACTGGAGTGATTAGGTTTGGTATACATAATGTCGTGGCGTCAATGATGTTGATGTTGGCTCAGAAGCCATTCAAATTAGCATTGCTCATGGCATCTTTATATACTAAGATGTTGCACATACTGGCAATATTGAAGAAAACACTTCTGTAGGTGTCACACAAGCCCTCCCCACCCCGCCCCCGCAATTACCAGAGAAACAGATTAAGCCGAGTTTAAAGGTGTCATTTGGAAAATAAAGGGATGAAGCATTAGGAACTCCATAGTCACCCCAAAACCTTGTGTTTATACATCTTTATTGTGATTTTAGGCTGTTTATATTTTGAAGACATAACTCCTGCGCATGCTGTTGGGTTTTATAGAGGCTTCTTTTAGACATTTACATTGGGAATTCAGCTTTGAAAGTCATTCCCAAATTAGGCCAATGTTGTTTATTAATATGAAACTCATACCCAAACCCCCAAATGACTCCGATGGTAATTAACCAAAATCAAGCACTGGAATACTGCAATTTTAAAAACCCAAGCTGACAATTTTTAAAAGGTGACAGTCACCTTATATAGATCGAATTCAATGCATTTACTTAGTCTGCCACCGTTTCAAGAGCTTTGTCAAACGTCTCCCATTTTCCCAGTAACAGTAGAGCACTAGCACATTAAAAGATTCCTTTTTACAATGCTGTTTCTTTGCTAAAACATGTGCTCATTGAGCTTATTTACTTTAGCTCTTCACTTCCAAATGCTCATTGCATGTTATAATATAATCTAATTTTAGCAATCACAGTGTCTCTGTAGCACCGGTAGGTAGAAAACTGCATTCCTATTTTCCAGCTAAGTAATTGGGGGGGAAAAAAAAGAGTAAGTCACTTTTCCAAGGTCACTCAAATGCGAAAGAGCATAAATACTGAAACGGAATTCATGACCAAAACACCTGCGACTTCCAGAACACATCTCATAACTCCTCTGAGTCTTCCTTTTGCCAGCTGTGTGTAAACAAAATCGCCCTAGTACATAGCACTTAAAGGTTACAGGAAGCTTTAACATTCATTATTACACATAAGCCCCCACAACCGTATGAAGATGGGTTTTTTTTCCCCCATTTTGCTCATGAGGAAAATGGAAGCTTGAAAGAAATAAACTGACTTTTTCAAGGTCAAATACATGGTAATTGGCAGAGCTGCGACTGGAGGTCAACTGGACTTCGAAAACAGCATTCTTTCCTCATCCCCATTACTACAATTACCTCTTCCTGAGTCCTTGCTGTCTCTGCCAGTAAAAGCATATTTTACTTTTCAAGGTCTGTCTCAATACCACCTGCTCCACAAAGTCTCCAATGCCCTAATGTTCCCACAAGGAATCTGCATACAATTACAATATGTGGCTTATCTCTTTCTGTAGAATGAAGCAGTAAAGGATTGGCCAGCTGTGCATATAGCACTTGTTCAAAGAATATAGATTGAACAAATGGATGAACTAATGAATGGAATCATTAGCTAAGGGAAAGAATTACTTTTTCATTTTTACATAACAACAATTATAATAGTTGACAATATGATTAGAATGTTTTCTGCCCCCCTCCCTCCAGGAAAAAGAATATATGAGGATCTACGCTGGTATAGGAGAAGGCAGGGCTAATGCTTAGCTATGGCAAAGAGCACCATGGGAAGGAAGTCCCAGTCTCAGGTGAGGGGAGTCTGGGAAACCTGGCGAGTTCTGAAAATTCAAGTCCAAGGGAGCAGGCTGGGGTGAATTCTGGATTCTACGAAAATGTATATACTCTACTCATAACAGAA
Organism: Mormoops blainvillei; assembly: GCA_004026545.1. Taxonomy (NCBI): domain Eukaryota; kingdom Metazoa; phylum Chordata; class Mammalia; order Chiroptera; family Mormoopidae; genus Mormoops; species Mormoops blainvillei. The sequence goes on from PVJD01008458.1 coordinate 67,042, forward strand.
GCTTGTCAATCGAGCTTTTTTTTTTTTTTTTTGAACCAAGAAATGTTCTTCTTGTCTTAGCAACTTACCCAAAAGTGTCCCAGACTATTTCATGCATCTACATTGCCCTCAGTGTTCGCAGTCTCAGTCGGGTAGAGGGCAAGGCAGAAGAAACGCCACTTGCTTATGACCTCACTGCACTACAGGCTTTGAGGGCCAGGACTGTGTCTTGATTATCATTATATCGCCAATACAAAGCTAAGTGCCTGACACTTTAAGCATAGTTAATACTTTTTAAAAAATTAATAAACAACCAAAACCCAGGTTACTGTAGCAGAAGGGGCCTGCTGCGGCAGTCTGTTTTGTTCCGTCCTCAAAATGCTTTGTAGGACAAGATTAGTTTAATAATTTCCCCTGGTACAGCATCTGCCCTTTGTCTGGGAGAGGGTGAAGCCTTATTTGTCAGCACACATAGAGTGATTTGTCTTTCAGATGCTGACTCACATTAACTTAACTCACAAAACCAATAAAATCAGAGGGACAACTGATTTATTTTAGTATAAAATTGACTTGATTCAGTTTCTCAATTCTAGCTGGCACATATCTCCCTGAAGACAAAATATGTGGGAAGTCCAAATGTAGTCAAAGTGTTCTTGAAAGAAAATACAATGGAAAGCTTGGATACTCATAAAAATCCACCATCTTATCACAAGGAGGGTCTTGATGAAAGTGGTAGAAATAGTCAAATTCATTGGCCAAATGTCTTTTTTACTCACCAGGCTGTGTCAGCATGGATCCTAGTCCCCACTACCTCCTTCATTCTTTTTTTTCTTCTGTGCCCTGAAGGCTGTTAGTGCTCTCCTTTGACAGATTCATTCATTTTTTAAAATCTGTGTTAACGTATTTCACTGGCTTACTACCAGGTTTTGCAAGCCTGGTAGTTAGTCTGCCTCTTTGGCAGTTTTGAGCTTTCTCACCTCTATTGACATTAAAATTTTACTCCTAGAGCATGGACGGAAATTAGGCTTACCTCATTTCAAAGTTCCTAGGGGAAGCCCCACTGTATCATGATGTCATAACAAGAATTAGATAAAAAGAACAGTTAATAAGATAAAAAATGATTTTGAGTGGCCTTTACTGAGTAGCAAGTCAAACTTGCACATTGTCAAGAGAAGTATAATTGCTAATAAGCCTTGCCTGAGCGTGGTGGCGGCGGGGCGGGGGGAGAGACGGGGCCGGGAAATCGCCTGGTCTCAGAGGTGAGACAGCTGATTCCACCTACAGGCAAACCTGACACAGCTGGATCTGTGATCATGCAATCTAAGTTCTTGCCTCATATTCTGGGTTTCTGCAGAAATGAGAGTTGTTTCAGCTCTCTCTGTCTCTGAACTCTTAACTAGAGTAAGGCAGGTGGGCATCTCATATTTCCACGAGACTGTGTCTCCATCAAGTGCTCCAGATATTCAGTGAGACAAGGGACACAGGCAGCTTGACATAAGGGATGGACCTGGAGGAATAAGTACTTGGACCTCGCTTTTCCCCTCTCTCTCTTCCTAATCTCCCTCTCATCTCTTCCCAGAAGCCCCTTAGTGCAGACAGCAAGGAAAAGAAGGATCCAAGGGGCAAGTAGAGGATACCTGAAAGAGCAGAGAAAAATACAAACAAGCAGTGGTAATTTGGTCAAGTCCTTTTACTAAACTATTTATTTAGCATAGGAATGACAATAGCTACACAAGCACTATAATAAGTAAACAAGCTAAGTCATGGAACAGTGTTTTACAAAGCACCTTGTGCATTGTAAGAGCTTCAAATGTGCCAGCTCTTGGTGATGACGTGACTATTGCAACCGCTACTACAACTCACTCACTCTTCTGCCCCCATTGACTTTGTACAATGCTTCCAGCTAAGACCTGTCTTCCTGAGGCTGGATTCCTGTTCATGAGTGCTGGTTTGGTAGCAATGCCTTCCTCCCTGATGGTTTAAATGATTCATCCTGAATCCTTATTCCTACCTTCCAGAGTCCCCATAATTAGACTCCACTACCATTGTCACTTCTTCAATTTCCCTATTAAAGAACTGCTTTACTAAGTTATCCACTGGTGACTAGAGCTACACATGCTGAATATTACAGTCTTCTTACCACATCATTAAAAGTGGGAGTCCCTAGGTTTGGGAATTTCTAATCCCATGTCTTTATTCTTAACTGGCTGCAGTTGACATAATCATATTCCCTGATATGGCATGGAATCCTTTAAATCCTTGCTGTTACTCGGAGCCATATGCAATACCATAGCATTTAAGAGTGACATTGAGAAAATGAAAGGATGCACCATTAGGAATTATGGGTCTGTATACAAATAATACAAATGCAAACACAAAATGCCTTGGTCATATCCTGTTTTCTCCCCGTGTCTGTGGTTTATGGGTGAAAGCTTCACTGGCCACGGAAACCATTTTGGAAGGATCATTACCAATTGCATAAAAGTTTGATAGTCAAAACATGTTTGGTGATTGTTGGCCATAACTTACTAAAAATATGAGCCTAAGTAGAGCAAAGCTGAGACTGAGGGTCGTTCTGAGACTCTGACTACCAACAGTGTATTTGAATCCAGGAATTCACTGTTGCCAACTCAGTATAGCTCTATGAAGCACTTTAAACTCTATTGCTGGCTGGAGCAGTCACGTGATGGGTGAGGAGTTTTTGTTTTCTTGTCCAACAGGTTTATATTTTTTCTTTCCTTGGCAACAAGATTCAACTATTGCTTTTCTATCCTTAAAACCCTACTCTTCTCCACCTGCCTTGGGTGTCAGGAGGTAGTACAGAACACGATTTTATGTTTAGTGTCATGCCCCCCAAATGAGGCAGAAAGGCGAGTTTTGTTTTCTCAAGGACCTGGAATCGAACAGAAAGCTGAGCTGCCATAGGGATGAGATAAGGGTGAACCTAAGTAAGACATCTACCTCTTAAGCTGGATCCCTCAAATGTGCCTAAATGGGCATAATTTATACTCCAGGATTTTTCAGCTTGATTTAAATCCTTGTACTCCAAATAGTTGGCTTACTGTGGCATATTACCCACAGAAGGTAAAATTACGAGATTGCATTTGGGACTACATAAATAACAGTGTAACAAAGGGCAATCAGGAGACGTGAAATCCTCAGCCAATGCTGCTGATTCCTAGCCTGAAGCCTTGCATGTTGTGTCTTTGCAAAGCTTCAAAGGTGGTCCCTGATACGGACCAGAAACAAAAAATAATCATGAAGTATTGATGCGGCGACTAACACTAAGATCGTGATTACCTTTTAAAAAAATGTAAAATGGCTTTAACATTTTCTTTATGTAGACCACAGGGAGGAACAAATGAATTTGAATATTCAGATCTGGAAGAAAAGAACTATTCCAGCCACTTGCCAGTAACTCAGATAAATTCCGTGGTCATTCTTTAGTCTGTTGGCTGGGGGTTTTACGTGATGGAGTGATCACTCGACACCGGTAGGGTTCCCCCAGAGACATGCAGAGGAGCTGCTCACAGTGCTCCAGCGGGACACCGAATCCAGGGGGAAATGCGTTCCTACACCATTAAACTTGTTCCTCATAAACTTTTCCTCAGCACCTGGACACTAATTAGCTGTGAGATATTGGACCATTCATTTAGCCTTATTCTTCAAGTGGAAAATAAGAGATTTGGGTAAGATGATCTTATAGCCCCTTACAAAATTAAATTATGAGATTCTGGAGTATTTATATTAAATACCTGACTACCTCTAGAATCACAGGGCATCCAAATGATCTGAAGTTTATTGTCAACCTCATGCAAGCACAGTTCCAATTTTCACAATTGTATGTTGTACTTTTGGTGGACAATTTTGTTGACAACTTCTTTCACATTTATCTCTGTTTCTTCAAGAGATAAAAAGTGCTTTTCTTAGAAAGTTACATTTTTTATTGTCAGTTTCCAGTGAAACAGAAACAGTGTGACAAACATTGATTTTGTATACTTTTCTCAAGCCATTTTCTCCTCTTCCTCCTTTTAGACATTACATTTCTTTCATATCATTCCTTATCAATTTCCTAGAATTGTCTATGCAGCATTCAAGGTCCATAAATGAAATAAATGGCTTCTTCGTAACCAAAGACTCTCAATTCCAATGCATGTCTCACCAGCTTTGGACCAAGTCACCCCAACACTTTTGCTATAGTTGAAGAATCCCCAAACAAAAGGCACTCCACCCTACAATGACTTACACAGCCTGTGACATGGGTCCCGGGGCTAAACATTTATTTGTTGTAGGTGCTCCGTGGAGGACCGTGATTATCTGTTCTGATTAGATCCTTTCTCCTGAGAAACTTGAATACACCGAACAGAGAGGCTCAGAAGATAGAGTGGCACAGGAGAAAACACACACAGAGAGTTCGCATGAAACAGGGGCCACTAGATAGGAGTAGCCATGAGTAAATGAAAGCTGGGACGCAGCCTGATCCCAGTCAACAGCAGAAGCAGAAGTAGAGAAAGTAAATTCATAGATACAGACAACAGAATCATGGTTACCAGAGGGACATGGGGTAGGGGGAGGGTGAAATGGGTAAAGGGTGTCAAATACATGGTGACAGATGGAAACTAGAATTTGGGTGGTGAGCACGCAGTAGAGTATGCAGATATTGAACTGTAATGTTGTGCATCTGAAATTCATGTAATGTTATTAACCAATGTTACCTCAATAAAAATTAATTACTTAAAAAAAAGTAGAGAAAGTATTACAGAGGAAGCATAAAACTGAGTTGGGGAAATAATTCTTTACTAGAATTGTTAGACCACTAGCGCAGCTTGAATTCTTACTGATTTCCAGTTCTTCGTGAGGCCCCATTATGCATCTGCTGAGACTTTGTTCAATGCTTCCAGAATCCTCTGTGTGAATCCTGCCAAAAATTCCTATTATGTAAAGAAATCCTTCTGGTTTTTGCAACCTGAAAGAGCTTGACATAGGTGAGCTTCAAGAAAATTGACCTGCTGTATCTGATCCAAAATGGGTTTATTCTTGAATATGCAAAAGCCCAGCACATCTTGGCAAGGGTAGGCAGAAGGAAACGATAGTAAAGTTCACATCAGCCTATATCAAGGTTTTAGTAGAGTTCTAGTAAATGGTTAAAAGGTCAAGGAATCTAAAACCAAAACTAAAAGTTTACCTGACATTAGTATCTACAAATTGCATTTATCCATGCTATCCCTGTTCGTTATTTGCACGAAGATTCAAGATTGTGGTGTAATAAGATTATTTTTAAATGTTTTTATTGTTATTCTATCACAGTTGTCCCAATTTTTCC